>JAQZBX010064522.1:0-16477 GCA_029593785.1 Cabassous unicinctus | reverse complement strand
TATTCTTCTCCAATTTGGATGCCTTTTATGTCTTTTTCTTCCCTAATTGCTCTTGCTAGAACTTATAGCTCAATGTTGAAAAACAGTGGTGACAGTGGGCATCCTTATCTTGCTCTCAATCTTACAGGGAGAGCTTTCAACTTTTCTCTATGTACAATGTTGACTGTTGGTGTTTTATATATGCCCTGTATCATTTTAAGTAGTTTTCATTCTCTTTCGATCTTTTTTTTTTTACTTGAATCTTTTGAAATTTATTGAGGCTTGTTTTATGGCCCAGTATATGGTATGTCTTTTTTAAATTAAATTTAAAAAAAAAAAACTTTAGATTACATAAATGTTACATAAACAATATAGGGGATTCCCATATGCCCCAACTTCTCCCCCTCCCATACCTTCCCACATTAACAATATCCTTCATTACTGTGGTACATTTGTTACATATTGAAGCATTGCCACCAACCGTGGAGTATAGTTTACATTATAGTTTACACTCTGTCCTGCACAATTTTGTAGGTTATAACAAAAATATATAATGGCCTGGATTTTGTCAAATGCATTTTCTGTGTCAATCAAGATTATCATCTGTTATTTTCTTCTTGTTTTTTTTGATATGATGTATTACATTATTTGATTTTCTTGTGTTCAACCACCCTTGTATACCAAGAATAAAACCCATCTGATTGTGGTGTGTAATTCTTTTAACATGCTGTTGGATTCGATTTGCAAGTATTTTTGTTGAGAATTTTTGTATCTCTATTCAGTAGAGAGATTGGTCTATAGTTTTCAATTCTTGAAGTATCTTTATCTGGCTTTGGTATTAGGGTGCTTTTGGCCTCATAAAATGGGTTGAGTAATTTTCCTTTCTTTTCAAACTTTTGGAAAAGTATAAGGAGGACTCTTATTAATTCTTCTAGAAATGCTTGGTAGAATTCACCTGTGAAGCCATCTGTCCCTGGACTTTTCATTTTAGTGAGAGTTTTGATGACTGATTCAATCTGTTTACTTGTGATTGGTTTGTTATCATCTTGTATTTCTTCTAGAGTTAATATAGGTTTCTTTGTGTTTCTATGGATTTGTCCATTTCATCTACATTGTCTAATTTGTTGGCATATAACTTTTAAAATATCCCCTTATGATCCTTTATATTTCTGTGGTGTTAGTAGTAATGCCCTCCCTTTTATTCCTGATTTTATTTATTTACTATTTCTCTCTTTTTTCTTTGTAGTATAGCTAAGAGTTTATCAATTATATTGAACTTCTCAAAGAATCATCTTTTGATTTTGTTGATTCTATTGATTTTTGTTCTCAGTTTCATTTACTTGTGCTCCATGTTTTGTTATTTCATTCTTTGTGCTTAACTTTGGTTTTGTTTTTTGTTTTCTTTTCCTAGTTCCTCCAGGTTTTCAGTTAGATCTTGATTATAGCTTTCTTTCTTTTCAGTATAGGCCTTTAAGGGTATAAATTTCCATCTTAACCCTGCCTTTGCTGCATAAGTCTTAAGTTGAGCTCCTGTTTCCATTTGCCTTGAGATATTTACTAATTTCTCTTGCAATTTTCTCTTTGACACACTGATTGTTTTAGACCGTGTTGTTCAGCTTCTAAATATTTGTGAATTTTCCCCTTTCCCATGTGTAATTGATGTCCAGCTTCATTCCATTATGATCAGAGAAGGTGCTTTGCATATTTTCAACCTTGTTCTAGTTATTGATACCTGCTTTGTGACCTAACATGGGTCTCTTCTGGATAAAGATCCAAGAGTACTTAAGAATGCTGTATAACCTGCTGATTTGGGGTGTGATGTCCAGGTATGGCTGTTATGTCTAGCTCCTTTACCAAATTGTCAAAGTTCTCTATTTTCCTTGTTGACCCTCTGCCTAGCTTTTCTATCTGTTGATGTGAGTGGTGTATTGAAGTCTCCAACTCTTATTGTAGTCACGTCTATTTCTCGTTCCACCTTTGCCAGAATTTGCCTCATTTACTTTGGGATACCCTGGTTAGGTGGACAGATATTTATAACTGTTATTTATTCCTGGTATATTGGCCCTTTTATTAATAGATAATGGCCATCTATCTCCCTCATAACATTTTTGCATCTAAAGTTCGTTTCATCTGATATTAGTATAGCTACTCTTGCTCTTTTCTGGTTATGGTTTGCAAGAAATATCTTTTCCATTCTTTCAATTTCAGCCTCTCTGTTACTCTCAGGTCTAAGGTGATTCTCTTGCAGACAGCATATGGATGGTTTATAGTTTTTTTTAATCCACTCTGTCAGCCTGTCTCTTTTGATTGGGGAGTTTAATCCATTAACATTCAATTCTATTACTGTAAAGGCATTGCTTACTTTGACCATTTTATCCTTTGGTTTTTCATATATCACATCTTATTTTTGTCTGTCCTTTTACCCTTTTGGGTACCCTTTCTGATTATCTTCATTTCTGTGCACTCCTCCAAGCCTCTTTTTTCTGTCTTTTACTTTCAGGCCACAGATCTTCTTTAGTGATTCTTGTAGGGCTGGCTTCAAAATTGGAAGGGTGTGGATAAATACAATTTTATCTCATTTTCATTAACAAAACATAACATCTTAAAAATGATAGAATAGAATTGATTATGGTATACAGCATCAGTAACATGAATTAAAATGTCTAGTAGACTTTATTTTTTTATTTGACAATGTCAATAAAGCAATTAAATAAAAAGCAAGATATAAGGTAACACACTGATAAACTAAGAGTGTATTATTGCAGGCAGAGGTAGATCTACTGCTTGCCAGTTTATATACTCCAATTACAGGGCTTTCCTTCACCCTTCCCAGTTTGAAATGAAATATTTGCATTTGAAGTAAAGTTCTTCTCTTATGTAATATAAAAACTAGGTATATCTTATCAGTGATTAGAAGATGTTTCCACTTCTTCAATTCTGATTATTCCCAAATCAACTCCTGTTGATTTTTCCTCTAGCCTTTTGATGTTATCATTATTAAATTGTCTTGGAATGAATGTCTCTTTTGGTTTACCTTTTTAAAATATATATTTGTTGTTGTTTTGTATTTTTAATTTTGATTCTTGGATTTATAATATTAATTTTGATTACTGTATCAGAGGAAGAAACTGGAACTATTACTATACAATTTATCTTGCATATAATTTGTACACTTTTAAATATTATTACTTCCCTTCCTTCCATAGAACATTGAAGAAAAGACTAGATCAGAAGTAGGCATTTGCTTTAATTTCTTAGAAATATATTTCATAATTTCACAATAAAGGAAAGCACTATATGTGTATTTAGTATAAAGTGAGTGATTTGATTAAGGTGGCATGTGGATATTATGCTAAAAATCTTTGAGAAGCCTCATCTTTCTCTAGGAAGTACTGTTTTCCCATGGTTTAGCACATCACAAGTTTATTGAAACTGGTTAAAAATTGAGTTCTTATTTCAAGTAAGTGCTCTTTCCATGTGAAAACTTGTTTTGTTTTATTTTTAAGGTAAGAAAAAGAGAGGAAACTGCTGGTTCGATTTAATAATTATGTTCAGTCTACAATGAAGTATTTGATAATTAGTAATGCCAAAAATGAGTTTAAATTCTCAGGAATTAAATGTAAACATCAGTAAAGTACTCTTAGTTAGCTTATCATGAAGACAATTGTCTTAAGATAAATGACTCAATTTGTTGAAATGTTTGATGTTCAAAACAAGATGTTACAACAATAAACAAATGTAAATTTAAAAGAAATCTGAGAAATTTAATCAGACTAAATTCTAGACAGTAAACAATGAAATGAGTTAGAGGACATAGCAAAAGAAATAAGAGACTTTATTCTTTCATTTTACTTTGAGTCAACAACTTTTCTACTTTTTGAGAGAAATGCAATCCTCTTTATGGAGAGATCAAAAGCTTGTTTGACTTGGTTGTTTCTCAGTGTGTAAATAAAGGGGTTCTACATGGAAGCAACAGAAATAGTGAGCATTGAAACTCCTTTATTTATGGTCACCTCTTCCTTTGCTGAAGGCTTGATGTAGATGAAGATGCAGCTTCCATAGGTAATGGAGACCACAATCATGTGAGATGAGCAGGCAGAAAAGGCTTTTTTTTTTTGCTGGGCAGAGGGGAATCTTAGAATTGTCCTTATGATGTATGTGTAGTACAAAACCACACACACCAAGGTGATGATGAGTGCAAAGACTGCCATGAGTATAACCATCTGTTCTATTAACCACGTGTCTGTGCATAAGATCTTGAGGAGTGACCTGCATCACAGCTGAAATGATCAATGGCATTGGAGCCACAAAATTTCAGCTGGAGCCCCAGGCTGAGAGGTGGAACAATGATCATCAAGCCAGCCACCCAACAGCAGATGACTAATAAAATACAGAGCCTGTTGCTCATGATGGTCATGTAATGAAAGGGTTTCCAGATGGCCCCATAGTGGTCATAGGACATGGCTTCCAAGAGAAAAAACTCTGTTGCTCTAAAGAGAATAACAGAAAATATTTGACTTCCACAAGCATTATATATGATGATATTGTCCCCAGTTAGTAAAGTATACAAGAATCTAGGAATACAGACTGCAGTGAATGAGACTTCCATGAAGGAGAAATTTCTGAGAAAAAAGTACATAAGTGTATTAAGGTGGGGGTTCAGCAATGTGAGCATGATAATAGTCAGGTTCCTTGTTACACTCAACATGTAAGTGAGAAATAGAAAGACAAAAAGAACTTTCAGTTGAGGATCCTCTGTCAGTCCCAGCAGGATAAAGGTTGTAATTGCAGTGTGGTTTCTCATCGCTACTTTTTGACATCTGTACCCAATCTGTATATTAAAAAAAAAAAATCAAAGAGCTTTCATGAGGAGGTAGACATTCAAACACTATAGCAAAAAGCCTTGTATAAAGTCAAACAACGGTGCATAAATTTAGTTTCTCCCCCTTCAACTTAGTCAATATTGCCCCTCTTCCAGTAGCTTTCCTGCATTTTGCATGGGGTATGGACAGCAGAGTTGTCTTAAGTATTTATGTTATTCTGAAATAATGCAATTTATTCTAATATCATCCTTTGCCCCTCAGAATTTAAAAACGTAGTTTAACCCTTGTAATTCATGACATGTATTAGACTGACACATAAATTAGGGAAAAAATGGTGCCATTTCATGAGTACTTAAAAGTTTGTTTTCTTTTGTCCCTGACAAACCCTGGATATAGGATATATGCAGGTAATTAAGAACAGAAAAGCTCTTCCATTGTTAATATCAAAGGGTTGCTTTAAGAGTTAGATTCATTTGTTCTGGAAAACAAACCAACAACAGTGAGAAGAAAGCACAACACTGAGACCTGAATCTTCCTTTGTCTTTTTATGCATCTCTGTTCATATTCCTTATTCTTTATTCCTAACACTATAGCACAGACAGATAATTTCTTTTTCAAATATTTTAAATACAGTGTGAGAAAATGTGTTTGACATATTTAAAAAAAGGAATATCCTCATATGATTTCATGTTATGTTGTAGTTAATGAATTGAAATTTCATTTATTTTCAGTTAATTGATTTTTTTCCCTCAATGCCACTAAGTTAAAAATACATTTAATATCACTAAATATGCTTTTCCAAGCTACGCCTATTTCATTATGTTTTCAATACCATTGAAAATTCATTAATGTATCTAATTTCTCATCATATGCCCACTAAATTTAGGCTTCAACCCATTGTTAACTTACTATCACTTTCAAATTTCACTGCTTTCCCAAAATATATAAGGACTTTGTCGTTGTTGAAGCCAACATCGCATTTTAGTTTTTATTCTGCCTACATTCTCAAAATACTTTTTCCTTAAGGTTTAGTCATTCTTCAAATGGTTTCCCTGCCATCATTTGGAATTTCCTCCAAACTATAGAGTTCTCTCTTCAATGTCCTACACAGGCTCTTCTTTCTCTACCCATCTATGAAATATTGGCACTTCCAAATATTCTATCTTCAGAGCTTTTCTTTCTTGTATCTTGTTTTTGCTTTTCTTACTCTATACTCTGTAGGGGTGATTTCACCCAGTCAAATGCATCATATCATCATTTACATGACTGATTACAAAGCCCAGATCGTTTCCACATGGAACCATTACTCAATGCACATCACCAGTTGGATGTTCCAGAGACCCTTCACATTCTACCTTCTAAAAGTAAAACAATGCCCCCTCTGAGACTTCTCCTCTTCCAGTATTAACTATTTCTTGTTAAAGATTAATCTTTTTGTGTGTGACGTGCAAGGTTCTTCATGAACAGTAGTTTCTATGACTTGCACACCTTATCCCTTTCCTTGCCTTCCCATACTTTAAGTTATAATAAAACTGTCTACTTCTAGTTCTTCATATTTCCTACATGCTGACCACTCTGCCCAGGCTAATCCTCTCACCCTTCTTTGACTGACTAATGCCTCTTAGTCCTTCAAAATTCTCCTTAGATATAAATTATTCAGGGAAGTCTCCATTTCCCCACACAAACTATGTGAGATTATGCTCCTACCTGTGTTTTGTTTCAAGCACTTGTTGCTTACTGTATCTTAGACTGGATTGCATAGTATTGCAAATCTTCAATATCCTTATATTTTCCTCTATCTTTCTTTAACCTACAACATAGATGTTATGCTTTATACATCCTTACATTTCCTTATGTCTGGCATATATGGAGAGCTTAAAAATTGTAAAAGGAAGAAATGGAAAAGAGTTATCTGTAAACCTAGACTAATCTGTGTTCTTTAATCTTTGTTCTGGTCAATAGGTTCAAAGTTCTTGTTTGCATGTCAGTTTCTTACTGTCATTTTGAATGCATTCTTACATAAAAGGTCTGAATATTCCCAATTCTAAACTTTGTAAATGTTCCTTTTCTAGTACTGTTTCTCTTCTATGACCTAGACTTTTTCTTATCCTTAACATTATAATTTCCCATCTGCTGTTGTTGCTTGTGTCTATTACTTTATCTCGGATCTCTTGCTGGTGTTTAAGATTATTATTCATTTAGTCCAGGCTTTGCTATCCAGATGCCATTTTCTCAAATCTATGTTGTTTTATTTTCTGCTTTCCTTTCTTTTCCAAAGCTTAAATCACCTGGGTTTCTAAAGATTCAGTTACCTTCTAAAAGAGTTTGTGGAGTGTGGTGTGTTTTTGTCCAGCTTCCCCAACCCAGACCCCATCTCCTGCCTCTGATATGAAATACTGATGTTTTCATTTAAAAAATTAATCTGTACAGTTTGCATTAAAATCAGCAGGAATATATATATATATGATATAGAGAGACCCATTCCAGAAGTTCAACAATATTCTAGCATTCTTGGGGCCTTTGGGTCATTAGGGTCACTAGAAAATAAAATCTAAGGACATGGACATTGTTCTAGTTATATCTTCTGTGGCTGCAGAAACTGTGCCTGACATGCCAATAATTTTTAAATGAATGGATCCTTGGACCTTATATCTAATTTCTAACTCAATTTGTACTTTAATCTTTTAAAAAGTGGAGAAGGATTCAGATAATACTAATAGCTAAAATTTCAGACTGCACCATAAGGGAGATTAGCATTTCTACCAAATTTTCTTCCTGTAGTGAAGTTAGAATATTTTTCTTCTTTCTTTAAATAATTTACACCACTATCTGAATTCTTAAATCCATTTCTCTCATATCCACTCTCCTAGACCATTTACCAACATAATCTGAAACTAATTAATTAATTAACCTTTTCATATTCATGATATTAATTCTACCCTTTCCTTTATGCACTTACTAAAAGGTTTACTTAAATGTCCAGTTATCTGTGCTATCCAGTGAATAATATTTTTTTAAAGAAACAAATACTTAAATGTAAAGAGAAATAATAAAGCTGCCTTTTGTAAGGGAAAAATTAATGTCACTACGTTTCTATGCCCTGGAACTGTTATGAATTCGTTAAAAAAAAAAAAACTGTGTAATTCAACTTTTAATTGCTTTTCCAGTAGCACTCCTGTTTCCTCCATCTCCTTGTCCATCAATCTACTCCAAATAGAATAACCTAATCAGTTCTTACGCAGTATAGAACATCATTGTACAATATAGAGCATCAATGTAGACCATCATTCTGCAGTAGCTGTAGACAGCTACTTACGTCAAAAAGCAAGGGACGGGTTTAAGCATCATCTCTTCTCTCGTGATTCTGCTATCCAACCCAGGAGATATGGTTCATGATTAAGATTCTTTGTTGTAGAACCAAAAACACGAGTTTGTAATCAGACACACTCATAAAAGAATTCTGACTACACAGCTTTCTGACAACCAATGTTACAAAAAGATGACCCTGATCCTGATATTCTCTAAGACAAATAATGAAAACAAACAAAATTAATTTGCAGAGTTGCTGGGAGATTTAGAAATAATATATACAAAAAACTGCAACAATTCCTAAGTAAACTGTAAATTTTATCATTATTAACAAACCATGGCACCTTCTTCTGAACAGCATTCTATCACATCCCCACAGCACTGAGGGCAGCCGACACCTTGTGGACAGGCTATTGGTGAATCACAAATGCAATTACTAGCACAACAATATCATTCAGAAACAATATTGGACTATCAATTCTGAGTGTCTTAAAGACAAAATTTACCTACTTAATAATTTGTCCTATAGTCTGTCTTCTTTATACTTTTTGTACTTTCTAACATGGTCCACTGCCAGAACCTTAAATTTAACCAGCCTCTCTTCTCTTTTCCTCTTTTGCAATACACTATCACTTTCAATCCCCTTTTCACTTTCAATTTTTCAGTGAGTAAGGGAAAATATATCTTCACAATCTTTTGAAGACAAAATCCTCTTCTTCTCTTAGCTTAGTTGGGTCTTTTCCTCTCAGAAATCTTTCCACAAATGCAGGTTAGGCAAAATTGTGGCAAAGGTGAAATTTGCTTGTGCTACTCAATAGTCTTTGTTCTCCACAACCTCCCTCCCCAGCTCCCACCCACCTAAACCCCCAACCTCCTTTGCAGCTCTGTGTCCTTTGTCTCCTCTGCTCCATTAAAGAACATCTGCTTATTCTGTGTCAGAACTTGTTTCCAAATGGCTGTTAGAAAACATGGGATAAGATATTTTACATGGAACTATTATGTCTAGTTTCCGCTGTGCAGGATTCTGTCTCATAAAACTCATTTAATTTATACTAAAATTATCACTGTAGTTATTTATGTAATGTTTTATTTTCTTCTTCCATAAACACTTGCATCTGACTAGGATATTTAATGTGTGACACTCAATTAGAATCAGCAAGTCTGGTTTTTGCAAACATAGATTCCTGGGAATCAGACAGACCCATTACCTTTCAGCCAGGTAGTGGGGTATATGTAGAATGCTAGTGGAGAAATTTTATATTTAATATGATAATCATTTCATATGCATGTTAATGTTTGAGAACTAAGTAGGCAATTAAGGAAGTGTGTTGCCCAACCCCGAACCTCTTCACCTATACCACCCTTCATCACGCTGACCCTTCTATCATATTTCAAATGCAATCACTTAATTTATATATTTACATTATAATTTCAGATGCAAATGATGGTTAAATACAATATTAACTGACTTATTTTCCCTGTATTATGGTTCTTATTTGATTGATGTGACAATTACATGTATTTTTCAGTAAGAGGAAATCACTCTATTTCTTTTCATGGAACAATAACTGCTGTAGTCCTCAACAAGCATTATTTTTTTTGTAATGGTAACTATGAAACTATGTCTTATCTGCAAATGGAGTTTCTAGGATTCCTGCTCTCTCTCTATCAATTAATGAAATGCTGTCTCCCAAGGAGAAAAGAATTAGTTATAGGAATGATTTTTTACTCATTTTGCTTTAAAATATGTCCTACAAATAGCATGTGTCCTTTGGGTCATGATCAATGAAATCTTCTTTCCTTATGGAGATATGCATTATGTATTCAGATGAGGGACTTATGACAAGGCCGAACTTGGTTAAAGAAAGCATCAGAGGGAAATGAACTTTTATGCAGGAAAACTACTGAAAGCTCTAAGGTAAACAGTGCTGATCTGGCTTAAACTAAGATAAAGTTATTAACAAACTACAAACATTCTTCAGTGACAGGCTGTCACATATACTTACATCAGAGTTAAACTCTCAAGGTTCTTCCAGGAATCCATAAATAACTGAAACTGTTTTCCTTTGATGATCCTTCCATTGACAAAAGACTGGCTTCTTTGCTAACTCCTCACATAGTCAACAGCTTATACAAGGAAAGGAAAATAGAGTAATTTGTTTCCAAATTCCCCAGGCTTCTTCATCTCCTTCAATCCTCTTTATCTTATACAAATCTTATTTTTGCCCTTGTTAGGTAAAATGAATTTACTAATGGTTTCCCTTTTGCATGAGTAAAATAGTATTTTAATAATTTACAAATTTGTATTCTTTGCATTAATCTTTGATTTTGGTTGAAGAATTAATTTTCTCTCAACTTAGGGCCACACAAAGAGCCGTAAGTAGAACAGACTGTGAAGTAACTAAAAACTGACAACCTTATTGCTGTCTCCTTTTTCAAAATCCCTGGTGTACAACTCAGGAAAAAATTGCCCTAATGAAATACTCTTCTCAACATTGCTAATCCTATACTGTGCTTCATGAACAACAGTAAAAAAAAATCCCTCTCTTTCCTCTGTCAAGAAATTGCTCTCTGGTGAAAGTAATTTGTCTTCTTTAGATATTAAGGGGACATTTTTATTGAACTAATATATGTTCAGGCAGGATTGATTATTTCTCCTTAGATTTTTCATCATTAAAGGGACATTTACAATTTAGAAAATGATGAAGATTTTCAATGTTGAAATTTTAAGCAATGGACTGTAATTTTTAGATTTATATTTCAGGTAGTTAGAAGATATATTTCTATATGTCCTTAAAATTACACTGCAAGGATGATTACTTATGGATACATAAACACAGCCCTGGCTAAGACCTCAGTCATGACTACTGAGTGGTATCTATAGTATGTCTATAAAAATTATTCTTTATTTTATTTTAAAAAGAGAAACAAATGCAACTAAACATATTACAAGAAGAAAAGATCTCTTTCCTTGTCAAAAATTAGAAAATAATTCTTATATCTACCTTATGGTCCTCTCTTAGTTTTCCAGAGATGCTCTGACAAATACCAAGGAGTGTATGGCTTAACCCACAACAATTCATTGACTCACAGTTTTGGAGGCTAGAAGTCCAAAATCATGGTGGTGGCAAGGTCAGGCTTTCTCCAAAGTCTGTATTGTTCTGATTATGGCTTTCTGAAAATGCTCCATTACATGGTGGTTTGTCTCTTCCTGTCTCCTCCTCTGGTTCCAATACCTACTGCCCAGTCATCTCCTTATAAGGACTCCAGTCATAATAGATTATGACTCATTCAGTTTGGTTTCTCCTTAGCTAATAATTTAGTCAAAGATCTTATTTACAAATGGATTTGCACCCACAGAACCAGGGATTAGGGTTTGAACACACATGTCTTTTGTGGGGGACATACATGATTTAATCCCCAACAGGTTCTTATTGTTTTCATACATTTTCATGATTTCAGCTGGCAGCTCCTTAATGGTTTTAACTGCATTGTGTTAAGGGAGATATGTCTCTGTGCCAGTGTAACATGCTCGTCAGCCTGTGCTTATTCTCCACACATCTGAAGGTTCTGGAGTTCCCACTTTGACATCATCTATAAAATCTCTCATTGGAGAATTTCCTGAATTTAAACCTTGGAAACATTTTCCTTTCGTCTTTGTTGAGAATAGAAGAAAGGCTAATGTAAAGAAGGAGAATAAAAGAACTTTCTCTGTTTTTTGGTAAGAGCTTCTGTTTTGATCATTTTGAGCAGGAAGCTAGCTTTCCTACTTTAAAAATAATAATATATGTTTGTCCATTCAGTCTCCCGGAGAATACTGGTATTGCCTGTGTATATAAAGATTCTTGGTGTCACAAGTTAAAAAGTCCCTAATGAAACTTCTGTGTAATAAAATTTGACAAAACAACTAAAATACAGAACAGTAGGGCACTGTCCTTTGAGACAGTTAAATAGAGGCACATGCTACATGCCCACCCTAACAAGAAAAAAAATGCACATGTCTGATTGGATTTCCTATTACACTTTCTAAGGACAGGACTATGAGAGTTTTTAAATAATTAAATTATTTTACTTAAACTTATCTCCCATGATAAAATAGTTGGTAAATTATCTTCTAGATATGGAAAAACATATCAAATTACTTCAGTGGATCATTTATCATAATCAATGAAACAAGACTGATATATTATTAATAAGTAATTTCCATAGTTTATTTAGATTTCCTTAGTTTTTACCTAATATCTTTTTTCTGTTCAAGGATCCCAACTAGGATATATTATATTAAATTGTCATGTCTTCTTTGTTTTTGGTGACATTGACAGTTTTAAGGAGTACTGATCACGTATTTTGTAGACTGTCCCTCTATTGGGATATGTCAGCTGTTTGTTTGAGGATAAGATGGGAGTTATGGGTTATTGGGAGCAAGATCACAGAGATAAAGTGTTAAATTCGTCACATACTATCAAAGGTATATATTTTTTTATTATTAACATGATTTATGACTGTTGATGTTGACATTGATCATCTGGCTGAAGGAGTGTTTATCAGGTTTCTTCACTGTAAATTATGCTTCCCCATTCTCTTTCTTTACTGTACTCTTTGGAAAGAAGTCACTATGTGGAGTTATGCTCCATCATCCTTTTTTTTTTTTAATTTTTTTATTTGTAAAATGATATATAAATACATATGCATATATGTGCATTTGTTTACATAAATGTTATTTGTTATATAAGGCAAGATAATCCCATCCATCATCCTTTAGGCTGGCATATCTACACAATTTATTTGGAATTCTTACACTTGGGAGATTTGTCTCTTTTCCCCCATTTATTAATTTAGTCCATCTTTTGCTGATATTAATATGGACTCAAGTATATTTATTTTATACTTTGGGTAATAATTACCACTACTTTATTTATTTTATTACTGCAGTTTGATCCAGCTTTGGCCATTGGGAGTTCTTTTAGTTAACCCCTGTCCCCTTTTCACATAACCCCTTCAAATTGTACTTTATTATTCTTTAACACTATTTTTGCTTTCTGGCACTACAAAATATTCCAGGTTCATCTTGCGTATATCCTTTCTCAGTCTTAAAATCAGCCATTTCTCCAAAAGACCTAGTTACTTTTATAGGAAAATTCTATAGAAACCAAAATCTGGCCACTAAGTGTATTCATTGCTACTAAGCTGTCATGTGTTTTAGGTCCTATCAGTTGACAGAGCAAAAACATATATTTTATACTAACCCTTGTATATTCACATAACTATAAGTGTTTCTATATGTAGCCATATGCATCTATATTAAGTTAAACATGAGTTTTTACTGATGTCTCAAACTCTAATCCATTGTTCCATTCTATCCTCCTCCTTCTTATTCTGATCTATGAATTCCTACCCCAATTGTGAGAAACCTGGATCCCATTATCTACTACCTATTTACTTTATTGTTTACTTCCAGCATACATGAATAGCACTATGAGAATTATTAAATTATATCGCTGTTGGAAACTTTTTCAACTAGAGTACAGTGCTTTTGTGCAGTTCCATTTGTCTTTGGCCTTATAGAAACCATCCATTTCCAAAATTACATAGGTCAGCACCTTTTCCCCTACCCCCCTTCAGTAAGGTTGTTTCATACATTTTTAATAAAGTTAGATTCTCTTGTCAGGCTCTTTTTCATTACTGGAAACTCAAAGCTCCTAAATGGTTTTTCAAAATCTTCATACATAAAGATTAACTCTCTGTGCTATCAAGTTTAAGGGACTTGACAAATGCTTAATGTCATATATCTGCAATTACAGTATCATATAGAAAAATTTTGCTGCTCAAAATTCCTTATGCTTCATCCATACATTCCTGCCTCCTCCCACAGATCCCAAGTAATCACTTATCTTTTTTCTGTATGTAGTGCTCCCATTTGTAGAGTGCTATATAATGGAATCATATTGTATGTAGCTTTTCAGATTGAATTCTTTCATTTATTAATATGCATCTATATTTCCAATGTGGTTTTTTTTTGCAGGTTGATAGTACATTTCTTTTTATCACTTAAAAATATTCCATTGTATGGATGTACCACAATTTGTTTATCCATTAACCTGTTGAAGTACACCTTAGGGATTTTAGTTTTTAGGTGTTATGAATAAATCTTCTATAAACATTTGCGTAAAGGTTTCTGTGTTGACATCAGTTTTCAATTCAAATGGGGAAATATCTAGGAGCATGACTGATGACTCATATAAATATGTTTAATTTTATAAGAATCTGCCAAAGTGTTTCCCAAAGTGACTGCATCATTTTGCATTCCCACAAGCAATCAATGAAAGTTGCTGTTGCTCTGAATTCTTGTCATCATTCAACATAGACAGTTTTCTGTACTATACGCATTTGATTTCTACTGGAATATTATTGTTGTATTAATTTTCCATTTCCTAGTGACAATTGATGTTGAACATCTTTTCATGTGTTTGTTTTCCACCTGCCAAACTTCTTAGATGAAGTGTCTGTTCATATCTTTGCTCATTTTTAATTGAGCTATTAGTTTTCTTATTATTGAGTTTTAAGTGTTTTTTTTTCATAATTTAGATAAAATCCCTTAATAATAGATTTATTTTACCAGATATTTCAAGTCTATAACTTGTCTTTTTATTCTCTTGACAGTGTCAATATTTCAGAAAAAAATATATCTTTCATGGGTTTCCTTTTGGTATTGTATCTAAAACCTCAGTCACATCAATGTCACATAGATTTTTCACTATCTTATTTCGTTCAAGTGTTATGATTTTGTTTTATTTTTGTTCTGTGATCCATTGTGAGAAATTTTGTGAATGGCTTAAGGTCAGTGTCCAGATTCAGTGTTTACATATGAATATCCAATTGGTCCAGAATCAATTTTTGAAAACACTATCCTTTCTCCCATTGAATTGAATTTACTCTTTTTATTGTCAAAGAGCAGTTGGCTATATATCTGTGATTCTATTTCTGGGCTTTCTAATCTGTTCCATTGATCCATATATATATATATTATTTCACCCATATATGTTTCTTGATTACCATAGCTTCATAACAATTCTTGATGCTGAATAGTGTCAGTCCTCTAACTTCATTCTTCTTCTTCAGTATTGCAAGGCTTATTCTATGTCTTTTGCCTTTCTCTATAAATTTAGAATTTATCAGTATCTACCAAGTAGATTTCTGGGATTTTCAATGAGTTTGCATTGAATCTCTAGATCAAATTGGGAAGAAATTTATACCTTAGTGTGTCTCTCAATCGTGATGTTCATTTAAATGGTATTGGGCTTTTTAATTTCAAATTCCAATTGTTCATAACTGGTATATAGGAAAGCAATTTATTTTTGTATATTAATTTGTGTTCTACACCCTTATTATGTTCACTTATTAGTATGAGATTTTTAAATCAATTCATTAGGATTTCTGCTAATATAGATAGCAGATCTTGTGATCTGCTAACAAAGGCCATTTTATTTACTCCTCCACAAAATATTTAATTTTCTTTTCCTATCATTTCTTATTGCACTAAGCAAGAAATACAGGAGTGGTGAAAGGAGCTCTTCTTGTCTGGTCCCCCTTCTTATGGTGATAGCATTAATTGCTCACTTATAAGTATTATGTTAGTTATATGTTTTTGGTAGATATTCTCTATGAAGTTGAGTAATTACCCCTCTATGCCTTCATTGCTGATATTTTTTCCACAAATAAAGTTGTGTTTTGTCGAATGCTTTTTCTATATCAATTGGTATGATGCTATGATTTATTTTCTTTAACACATTGATGTGGAAGTATACATTAATTATTTTTTTAATATTGAGTCAGCCTTGCACAGGCCTGATCATGATGTATAATTTCTGTATATTTTTTTGGAATCGATTTACTAATATCTGATTGAGAATTTTTGCATCTATGTTCATGAGAGATATTACTAAATAAATATAAGATCACCAATGATTATTTCCTCTTATTCAACCACTTTAATAAGCAATATTATTTCTTTTCTTGATCTTTGAATCCCTGGTCCTTCCATTTAGTTGTACAATCCTCTGATTCCCTGAATTAAATTCCTTATTATGTCAAATATCTTTGGTATTTTCTATATTCCTCCCATGATCCCATCTGATAGAGAGATATTTTTAACAGATATAAAGTTGCCTTAAGCGAGATAATATATTTAAAGAACCAAACAAAGGTATTGATGTTGAGCAGTGGGAAGAATGAGATAATTTGAGAAATATTTAGAAGTAGAACCAACAGGATTTGATGAACAATGTGATGTAACAATAAGGAAAGGATTAAGAGATGAATTCCAGGATTCCAGTTTGGCATATCAGTAAAGATGAAATTCCTTAAAA
>JAQZBX010064521.1:0-16477 GCA_029593785.1 Cabassous unicinctus | reverse complement strand
TCATGATCATTTGCTTAATCAAATATATATAGTTCATTTTGCAACATAAGGTAGCATTTTCTTAAGTTTGGAATTAGGTCCTGGATATCTACAGTAGTACATTATTTAACATATAAAATTCTGCCCTCTGGTCCCAAACAGTCACATCCATTCCACAGGCAAATTACATGTACCCCATTCCAACATCCTTATAAGTTCCAACTCAGTACAGCATCAACTCAATTATAATATCTCATTAAAATATCATCAGCTCAAATTGTTCAAAACTCATCTTCCAAACCACCCAAACAATACATCAGAGAAACTCTGGGAATTATCAACCCTGAGAGAGAATTCCTCTTCATCTATGGATCTGTAAAACAAAGAAACAAGTTATTTGCTCCCATAACACAATAGAGGAACAGGAAAAAGGGATAAATGTCATAGACATTCCTAAGGAAGTGGTGAGAAAATGGAAGGAAAATCAGAAGGCAATGTTTCTAAGCAATTTTTAAAAAAATCTGCCAGCAAAAGTCCATTAAGGCCTATGTCTGTATATGATCTTTTGGGCTCTCAGTTCTGCCGCCTGGGCCCATGGCTCCACTGCTGGGATCCAAGGCTCTGTCTTGGAGTCATCCTTCCCTTATTTATTACAGGGAATTAGTTGTTTAAACAGGAAGCCCCTCCATAGAGCCTTCCTAGATAATCTCATCTCTATTCCTGGCTCATACTAAGATAAATAAGCAAGAGTCATACACTTATTCTCTTCAGATGCCCTCCTTATAACTGCATATTCTAAAATTTTTACCCTTCTGAGCTACTAGCCAAACATTGTGCAACCACATCCAGGGTTTCTCTTAGAACATGCTTTCCTGCCAGTGACTCAATAATGTTAGCATCTGTAGAAAACTGGATATGATAAGAAATTCCAAAATCATCAATCCTGGTTCATTTTTGCTCACTACTTGTCTAAGATTCCTAGACTGCTTAAGCAAATACCATGATATTGTTCAGTTTAAGCAATGGGAATTGACATGCTCACTTGAGGCAAGAAATATATTCAAATCAAGGCAATGATTTCTTCCCAAAGACCTGGAAAGCCTGCCAGTGATTCTTGGCACATAGTGGCACATACTGGTTTTTCCCTTCTCTTCCAGGTTTTCCCTTCTCTTCGTGGCTTTCTCTCTCTGTGTCTGAATTTCATTCTCATATAAAGACTCCAGTAATAGGATGAAGAACCTATTCTGATTGAGGTGGAACAAAACTTAAGTGAAGTAGCTTCAACAAAAGATCCTACATAAAATGAGTTCATACCCACAGGAATGGATTAAAATGTTTGGCTTTTTTTTTCCTTGGGGTGTATTCTGCTTCAAAGTTCTATACTCCAGGCCCTAGACTCCAAGAAAACACGTTCTTTTACAACATCCCAAAAACCTTAAGTAATTTTAATAACAATGGTAAGTACAGTCTCATCAAATTTGGTGATGGATATTGTCTGTTCTGGAGCACAGTTCTCCTCTGCCTGTGGACCTATGAAACCTAGAGAACAATTTATCTGCTTCTATTATACAATGGAGGGACAGGCATAGGATAAGCATTCTCATTCTCATAGGGAGTTATTACAAGGAAAACAGGGGTCACAGGTCCCAAACAATTCTCAAACCCTGCAGAGCACACTTCATTAGATTTCCGGATCTGAGAGCCACTTATGGAATGAGATTTGTCCTCTTGGCCTGATTGGGTGGCAGTCCCACCTTATACAAGTGCTTGTGCATTGACCATGCCCTTCATGAGCCCTGGGGTGAAAGCCTGATCCTCTCCAAGCATTGGGGTGGTGGCCGGAAACTCCACAATCCCCTGAGCATAGGCTCCACCCTCTCAGAACACTGGGTTGTCAGCTCTTTTCCTGGACAACAGGGCAGAAGTTCTGCCCTTTCTAAAGTGATGGGCATACTTACCCTTTCCACACATGTTGGTGGGGCTGCCCTCTTGGCCCAAGAAGATGTCTTCAGTCCAGACATCATCTTCCATGATTTTGCCTCTGAAGTGACTTTTCTTTTAATCTATCCCTCTTCTGTCCCTTTTAGTCTAGGCTGGCAGTGGATCCAGTCATACAGATCTCAAAATACCTCTTGGTTTTCCATGTAGTATGTGGGGATCTAAACCATTAGACAAAAGAACTTGCAACAGCTCTTTCTTGGTTAACTGTATTTTCAATACTGACTTCCACGAAAATTGTTGACTGGATCCTTGTTCAGTTAAACCCTCACATGGATCACTATTCTCTGGGGAATCAATTTCCTGAAACTCAGAATTTTCCAGAATATCAATTTATGGTTTCTTTGTCCCTAGCAGTTCAGTTCTCAGCTTATCCCTTTCTTTACTTATTGCACTATAAGCTTCAAAGAGAAACAAGGCTGCACTTTCCAGACATTGCTTGGAAATCTCCTCATCTACATACACATATTAATGTCTTTCAAGTTCTGCCTTCCATGCAACATCATATCTAAATTTCATCAAGTTCTCTGCAACTTTAAAACAAGAATCACCTTTCCTCCAGTTTCCAATAACACATTCATCATTTCCTTCTGAATCCTCAGCAGAAGTACCTTTAGCATCCATATTTCTACCAGCAGTCTCTTCAAACAGTAGAGTGGGGTGTTACTACTGCAAATAATAAAAATGTGGAAACAGCTTTGGAAGTGGACAATGGTTAGAGGCTGGAAATATTGTCAAGGGCTTGATACAACAAGCAAAACAAATGAAAAAACCAACCCAGGGAAGCTTATATGACTTAATGTTTGATCACTGGCTTCTCACATACAGGGTCCAGAATCAATTCTCAGCACCTGTTACCTCAAAACAGACAAAGAAACAAAAAACAGCAAACAACCAAAACAAACAAACAAACAAAAAACTCTTATTCCTTCCCATTTAAAGATGAGGAATAGGAAGCACAAAAACCTATCTCAAGTACATACAATTATTAAATGGTGGAGTGAAGATTCAAATTCAAATCAAGAGACTTCAAAATCTGCCTTTTGTCACTATGCTAAATGGCATGAAATGTAGAAGTTAAGATTTGACATAGGAAACTTTCTAGGCTGAAAAAAAGCTGGAAATACACAAGAAAGAGAGGCATAAATGATAAAACCAAGTCTGGGGCTCTCACTGAAGGCTGCCCTGCTCTGGATGATGACACTGGGCACACAAGTAGGGCACACTCACTTCAAAATACTTTTCCTGAATTTAAACCACCACAAATAGCAAAATTGTTGTGTTATTTGCTTGTTTGTTTGTTTTTGGTGTGTTTTTCCTAGATGTGAATATAAATGGGTTATTTTAGTAAGAACTAAAACTCATTGAAAGACTTTCAGAGATAATTGAAGGTAATATTAATGTAAAGTTGCACTTATGTTTTAATTTTATTGTTTGGCACATGTTGCAAATTTGATAACTTGTGATATATAATTAGGAGGTTTATTGATTCTTGTTCAATTGATATGATTTAAAAGGATCAATTAAGTATCTGTATCATCATAAGAGTCAATCATTCAAATTTTCTTACTGGCTATTTCAGCATTTCAAGTATTACATTTTAATTTATCTGTGAAAAAGAAAATTAAATAATACTTTGGTCCTTTGTGGAAGAAAGCCATAATAAAATTTCTAAATCCTTCACATACACAATAGCAATGGCTATAAAAATCAATAGGAGTGGAAAATGGGGAAGTTTTGTGAGAGCTATATTTCTCAAATCATCTAAAAACATTTATGTTCTTTTTAATCACTGCACATTCATGTGCCATGACCTATACCTTCATGGAAGAGTGTTCTATTGCTAAAAATTTTATCATAATTATGTTTAAATTTTCTACTAGAGGAAGTGAAAAGAAAGGTATGAAGTTAACAATCTTTGCTGCACTGACTATATCTGCATTGCAAAATTATATGCACATTAGTAAAAAAAAAAAAGTAAATGCTTGAATTACTCTACAAAAGTAATGTGAATTAATGTTAAAAATATGACTATACACAATATCAAGACCGATTCCAAAGCAAAGACCTTCTTTTAAAGAAAAGACTACAATATGAGCCAGCAGAGAACACACCATTAGCACAGGAATGTGGAAAATCATGCATGAAGGCACAGATTTTAAAATGATTCTATGCTTTATTTTGTAATATTATTATTAATTGCATTTGCCAGATGACTAATGATGTTGACTGAGCCTTTTAATAGTACTCATTTGTCATACAGGAAAGTTGATAAAGAAAAACTAAAGGTGCAAAGAAATAATGCTTTGACTTAATTATCAATATAAAAGGACAATAAGTATAGATACAGAAAACCAAAGTAGTTAACAATGAATATTGTAGGGAATTTGATATCATAAAATTGTAAGCTTAGATAAAAAGAACAACTTTCTAAAAAATATAATTCACCTGAAGTGACTCAAAAAGTCATAGAATACTTATATAGAACTACAGTTATTAAAGAAATTATTTCAGTCATTACAAATGTTTCTATCAGGAAAACTTCACACCTACATTGTTTTCATAGGTGAGTCCTTTCAATTTTTCAACAGAGCATTTCAATCTTAATAACTGTCAGATTATATCAAAAGAAGGACCACTACTGGACTTAGTCTATGAAACCAATATAAAATTTTGATAACCAAACCAGACAATTTTACATATAGAATGTTTTTCACATAAACATAAAATTTAAGGTAATGCATAACTTCTGAGATGGTGGTCAGGAGGAGGCAGGAAGCCAAAGTTAGAGGAAATTAGGAGTAAGTATTACCTTTTAGGCTGGGTGTGGGGGCATGTGATTTTTGTAGTACCTTTAAAAACAAGTGAAGAGCAAATTAAAATAAATACATAAATGTTTTATATATGTGCATTGGTGATGGTTTTGCACATTGTAGAAGAAATTCAGAATAATCCAATTCTGTGCCTCTGAAGTTTTAAAAGGGGAAAATGTAAAATAGGCAGGAAGTAAGAAGGGAATGAAGGCTGGAAGTAGGGGAGGAGGAGGAAGTGTACAACTCTTTGGAACAACTGTGAGATAAATTATTAAATAAAATAGATATTCACTGGAAATGTTCAACATTAGAAGAAGTAAATAAACTATGGCTATGTGCCTCATAAAATAATAGAAACCAAAAATAATGTTTGGAAAGTTCAAAATATTTACTTTGTCATAAGTAAAATGAGAGAAACAAAACAAGCTAGAAATTATAGTCACAACTATATATAAGAATCCATGTTAAACACTTTTCCAATAGAAAAATTGGAATGAAATATACCTAAAACTTAGTAGTCGTATTCACTGTATAGGAGACCTATTTTCTGTGTTTTTCATAACTTATTTAAAATTTTTAAAGAAATATTGGATTTCACATGAATCAATAATGCATTCTGATGAATAATTTGTCAAAATAAAGGGAAATGTATTTTAAAATGCTCAACAGCATCCACAAAATATTTTCAATCTTTGGACTGTAATATGAAGAAAAATAAGTGCTCACTTGTTATGTAATTACAGTTTTTGCAAAATATGAGGAAAAATTAGGTAAATAAATAAAACAAGTTCTGAATTTTAGTAGCAATGCTTCAATATGTGTTCATCAATTGTAACAAATGTACCACACTAATGAAGGATGTTGTCAATTGGGAAAGTGTGGGAGGGAGACGGAGTGGGGCATATAGGAATCCCTTACATTTTTTATGTAACATTTATGTAATCTAAAATTTCTTTTTAAAAAAATTTAATTTAAAAAAAGAATTTGTGAATTTTGATAAACTATAATTTGATTAATCAAATCCTAAAAACTAAATATTTGATAAATATTTCTTAAAAATACTCTTTGACAGGAAGGACAAGTTGCCTGAAATGTAAGTTATTTCCAGAGGAGGAAACAGATCTAAAAGACAGAAAATCTTGAAGGTGGCTAAAATTCTTCCATCTAATATGACACTCTAAAATTAGATAAGTTTAGATCTTCAGTGAATGTTTTCCAAGTAGAGGTTTTTATTAGGGAAAATTTCTTGAAGACTATACTCTTGGCTTTATATTCCTTGGTCTAGAAGTGTGCATAGGATATTTCCCATATTCTTTTGTAATAGGCTTCTGGTTAGATTCTGCCAATTGGAGGCAGTAGTTTTTTAAGAAGGAGGAAGCGGAGAGAAGTCAAAAGGGTAGGAGGTGGAGGAAGAGAAGGAAACTGAGCAGACACCGTTCTGATTCTGGAAGGAGCAGTTCAGCACATTTTCAACAAACTTAGCTTCTTCTGCCAATTTCCTCCTAGGTGTTCCCAGCCCCGAAACCCCAACATGACAGCAGCAAGCGTATTATTGTCAGCTTCACCCTGAGGGTTTCAGCAACTTCATATCTACATAATACCCTTACTTACTCCTATAACTTTGTATTAAGATACACATTAAAGATAGAGTATTTTCTAAACCTCATAATTTCCCCCAGATCCAGGATCTTCTGGGATTATTCTTTGTTTGTGTACTGCTTTTTTATATATTTAGTTATCTTACTCCATGATTTTCAGCAAGTACCTGAGAAGTTAAGAAGAGGGAGTCCAAACTACCCATGTTACCAAAAGATGGTGCAGGAAACTAACACTGAGCCACGAGTAGAATTTACATACATATCCATGTGATAACTCGTCTATTGGTTTCTGTATTTAGTTTGACATCTAATCTTTCATTTATCCATCTTTTCATCATTACATATGTCAATATAGTCATCCATCCATGCAGCCATCCATCCATCAATACATACATCATTTTATTCATTACTTTTTTATTCATCCATTCAATATCAACAAATATCTATGGATTTCATTGTTCAGGGTGCTGTGCTTAAAAAATCATTGTAGTCAGTCTGGTTTAAACCTCCAAAGAACTATTCAGCTCTAGCACAGGGTGAAGTGTTGCCTCATGGATCCAGCAACAGAAGGCCCTATGAGGAGAGACCAACCGAGTGTGGAAGTCTCCAGTGGGGTGAGCCTCACAGAAGTCATAGAAGATATTACCCAGCTCCCGACACTTCCAAGCACGAAGACGTCATTTTTTTCTGATCTTTCCATGGCGTAAGAAGACATTTGTATTCAGCCACTCTTTTTTGCATACGAGATCCAATACTGCTAAAGACCAACCATAGACAGACATAGTAGACTTTTTAAATTCTTTCTTCGAAGTCTCAATGGTGACAGGAAAGTGGATTCTCTTTGAAGAAAGGGTTTCAATTGCCTCATGTGGTCAGACTATTCTTGCTTACTAATCACAGAGGAGAAGCAGTCAGAGTCTGATAAGAGGTACAACAGAAACTTCTTTCATCTGTAAATGCCTGTTTGTATGGTTATCTTTTCCTTTATGTGTCTCTGCATTTCTAAATACTAAGCTGAATTAGAGAAGCAAGTGATTCCTAGATATAATCTATAAAAAAAGGCAGTTGTGAAATTCCCCTGCTGAGTTTGGTTGCCCCTGAATTTTCATAAATGCCTCCTGTTATTTAAGGTCTTATATTTTTCTTCCTCTAAGATTTAGATCTATTTCATGAGTGTTGATATATGGTATTTCCATTTTCATTTGGTTATAAGTATTTCCTATTTTTATCTTTTCTTGGACACATGACTTGTTTTGAAATGTGCTTATATATGAATCTGTGAGGTTTTAATTTACCAATCTATGGGGGTTACTCTATTTTATTTTTTTATTTTATTTTTTATTAGAGATGTTGTAGGTTTATAGAAAAATCTTGCAAAAAGCAGTTCTCCCTATTAACAACACTCTGTTAGTGAGGTACCCTTCTACAATTACAATTGATGAAAGATTATAATTGTACCAGTAAATATACTCCAGACTGGTCCATATTTTACATTAGGCTATATAAATATTCCAATGTTCCCTTGTATCATTAAACCTCTGTACAAGTGTGGTCCCTTTTTTACAATTCATGAAAGAACATTTTTATAATTATACTATTAACTGGAGTTCATCATTTACAATAGGGTTCACTGTGTTGTAGACCATGCTTTTTATCTTTTAATTTTATTCTATTAACATATATATTGCCTAAAATTTCCCCTATTCACCACATTCATCTATATAATTCAGTTTTTTAAAATTTAATTACACTCACAATGTTGTGTTACCAACTCCACTATCTATATTCAAAAATTTATCATTGATCTAAATACATATTCTGTTCAAATTAAGGATTAACTTCCCATTCCCTACCCCAAACCAAGCCCTTTATAACATATTCTCTAGATTCTAACTCTATGAGTTTTCTTATTCTAATTATTTAATATCAGTGAGGTCATACAAATTTTTCCTTTTGTATCTGATTCATTTCACTCAGCCTAATGGGACTTTCTATATATAGGATCATATCATCTGAAAATAGTGACAATTTTATTCTTCCTTTCTAGTTTGGATGACTTTTATTTGTTTTATTAACTATCTGCTGTGGCTAGAATTTCCAATAAAATGTTGAATAACAGTGGTGACAGTGGGCATCCTTTTCTTGTTCCAAATCTTAAAGAGAACACTTTCAGTTATTCACCATTGAGTATGATGTTAGCTGTGGGTTTTTACTATATGCCATTTATCATGTTGAAGAACTTTCCTTTGCTTCCTATTTTTCTATGTGTGTCTATCAAGAAAGGATGCTGGGTTTTGTCAAATCCCTTTTCTGCATCACTCAAAATGATCATGTGTTTTTGGCCTTTGTTTTGTTAATATAGTGTATTATATTAATTGATGCTGTTATGTTGAACCACTCTTGTATACCTGGAATAGAACTCAGTTGAGAAGATGGCATTGGACTAGTCAGGCAAGACTCAACTCTTCACAAATACAATGGAGAAATAGCCAAAAGCTATTTGAAGGACATACTTTGTGGGTCAGCAGACCAGGACTGTGCTACCCAACTCCCAGGAGGGTGAGGGACAGAGATACAAAGAACCCAACACAACAAAAGTGAGTTTGCAAACCATCACAGCCAGGAAGGGCTCCCCTACATCACCCCCAAGATATTAAGCTAGGATATAAACCCTAGCTAACTGCAGCTGACTGAGAGGGTAACAGACATCTTTCTGCTTGTTAGCTGTTACAAAAGAAAAGGGAAGAAGAGTCAGGGAGTCAGGGAGCTTCTCTTCAGTGAATTCAGCCAGAAGAGCTCACTTTAAATCTCAGTTCTGGCTAGACCAAAACACAGGAAAATGTAGATTTCCTCTCCAAGGAAATGTGTGCCAATAAGCACTAACTGCTGGCTCATCTGAAAATTGCATGGGCAAAAACAGCTTTTGCATCCCTGTACTCCTCCCGGGAGAATATCAGTACCCCATTAGTGAGTCCCTGCCACAATTTTGATAACTTAAGATGGGCAACTTTAAAGGCTTAGAATAAGTTGAAACAAATATCAAAGAAGAGATGTGGGGAAAAAAAAAAAAAAACAATAGGCAAGAGAAAGAAATAGGCCATCACAGAATATTCACCAACATGTTCAGATGCCTAGACATCAACAAGAAATTACAAGCCATACTAGGGAACATGAAGAGAAGGCCCAGACAAAGGAACAAACCAAATATCTTGAAGAGATACAGGATTTAAGACATTAATCAATAATAATCACAAAAATCTCTTGAATAAATTGAAACAATTGAAAGAAAATATGACTAAAGAGATAAAGGATATTAAGACACTGGGTGAGCATTAAAAACAATTTGAAAGCCTGCAAAGAAAAATAACAGACCTTATGGGAATTGCTACAACTCAACTCCTGAAGGGCATGAGTTGGTCTGACTGTGTGACCAAAGAATGCACCTGGCATTTAGTCAGGCACAAGCTTTATTGGGACTTACAGACAGGAGAGATTCTTTGATGGCAACCAGCCAAAGAAAGAATGAAGTTAGCACAATGCAAAGAAATGAGAAAATGCGGGGTGATATATAAGGGGTTTCAGAACAAGGATATTCCATAGGATATGAGAACACAGTTCCTGCTAGGGTCATATAAAGCATACACATGGGATGTGGTGATATTTTCATTATGCTTGTAGGAAGGATTTTTACCAAGGATGTTTACTGCTTTGGGAAGATTAGGGTTTATGATACCACTTTTGAATTCTCTCCCCTCTGGGGAGGGTTGCAACATTTAACTTATGTTTATGTCACACAGGTGGCTATGTGCTGAAGGCTTAGGGTGGCCTGTGTCCCCACAGGAATTAAAGACATGATAGATGAGATTAAAAATACATTAGAGACACATAAGAGCAGATTTGAATTGCTCTAAGATGGAATTAGTGATTTTGAAGACAGAACATCAGAACTGGAAAAGACAGGAGAACAGAAAGAGAGAGAATAGAAAAACATGAAACAGAGTCTCAAGGAATTGAATGAAAACATGAAACACACAAAATACACATTATCAATGTCCCAGAAGGTGAAGACAATTGAAAAGGGGCAGAAAGAGTATTTAAGGAAAAAATGACTGAAAACTTCCCAACCATTATGAAAAACATAATATCACTTACCAAGGACAATGCATCACAAAAAGATTAAATCCAAATAGACTTACCCAAAGACGCCTACTATTCAGAATTACAAATATCACAGATAAAGAGTGGATTCTGAAAGCAACAAGAGAAAAGCAAAGCATCACATATAAGGGAACCTCGATAAGATTACGTGCTGACCTCACATCAGGAACCATGTAGGAGAGAAGAAAGTGGTATGGTGTATTTAAGGTACTGAAAATGAAAAACTGCCAGCCAAGAATTCTACATCCGGCAAAACTCTTCTGTAAAATAAGGGTGAGTTCAAAGACTTCACAAATTAACAAAAATTGATAGAATATGTTACCATGGAGAATTTCCTAGAAACACATGAACCACTTATACTGACCCTTGAAAAAATAGAAGAGCTCAACAAACCATTCACAAATGAAGGGATTGAAAGAGTCATCAAAACCTCCCAAAGATGAAAAGCCCAGGACCAGATGGCCTCACAGATGATTCTATCAATCATTCAAAGATGATCTAATACCAAACTTTCTCAAGCTCTTCCAAAAAATTGAACAGGGAAAAACACTACCAAACACATTCTATGAAGCCAACATCACCCTAATACCAAAACTAGATAAAGATACTACAATAAAATAAAATTGCAGACCAATATCTCCAAGCAATATAGATGAAAAACTCCTCAACAAAATAATTGCAAATGGAACCCAAAAACTCATTAAAATAATTATATACCACGATCAATTGGGATTTATCCCAGGTATGCAATGGTGTTTCAAAGCAAGAATATCAATTTATGTAATAAACCACATTGACAAATTGAAGAAGAAAAATCATATGATGCTCTCAATTGATGAAGAAAAGGCATTTGACCAAACACAGTACCCTTTCTTGATAAAAACATTCCAAAAGATAGGAATAGAAGGAAGCTTTCTCGATATGGTAAAGTGCATATATGAAAAACCTTCAGCTAGGATTTTACTCAGTGGTGAAAGACTGAAAGCATTCCCACTGAGATCAGGAACAAGGATGTGTACTGTCACCACTGTTATTAAATATTGTGCTAGAGGTTCTAGCTGGAGCAATTAGGCTAGAAAAGGAATAAAAGATGCCAAAATAGGAAAGGAAGAAGTAAAACTTTCACTATTCACTGCTGATATGATACTTTATCTAGAAAATTCTGAAAAAATTTCACAAGAAAGCTACTGGAATTAATAGACAAGTTCAGCAAAATGGCAGGATAAAATATTGATATGCAAAAATCTATAGGGTTTCTTTACACTACTGATGTGCAATCTGAGAAGGAAATTAGCAAAAACTTCCATTTATAATAGCAACTAAAAGAATCAAATATTTAAAAATAAACTTAACCAAGGACATAAAGGACCTATATTCTAAAAACTACAAAAAAAAATTGCTAAAAAAAACAGAAGACATAAGTAAATGGAAGGACATTCCATGTTCATGGATTGAAAGACTAAATATAGTTAAGATGTCAATTATACCCAAACTGATGAACAGATTCAACGCAATCCCAATAAAAATCCCAACAGACTTTTTTTGCAGAAATCGAAAAGTCAATAAGCAAATTTAGTAGGAAGGTAAGTGTCCCCAAATAGCCAAAAATGTCTTTAAAAAGAACAACAAAGTTGGAGGACTCTCACTTCCTGACTTTAATTCATATTATCTAGCTACAGTGGTAAAAACAGCATGGTACTACCATAAAGACAGATAGATTGAACAATGGAACTGAATCAAGGACTAAGAAATAGACCATCACATCTATAAGCAAGTGATTTTTGACAAGGCTGTTAGGCCCAGTCGGCTGGGCCCGATTTGTCTATTCAACAAATGGTGCTGGGAAAAGCAGATATCCATATCCAAAAAAAGAAAGAAAAAGGACCCTTATTACATATCTTACACAAAAATTAACTCAAAATGGATCAAGGACCTTAATAAAAAAACAAAAACCAGAAAACTCCTCAGGGAAAATGTAGGAAAACATCTTCAAGATCTTGTGGTAGGTGGCAGTTTCTTAAGCTTTACAACCAAAGCACGAGCAACAAAAGAAAAAATAGATAAATGGGACCACCTCAAAATTTAACACTTTTGCACCTTGGAGAATTTAGTTAAAAGAGTGTATAAGCAGCCAACTCAATGGGAGAAAATATTTGGCAATCACATATACAATAAGGGTTTAGTGTCCATGATATATAAAGAGATACTACAACTCAACAAAGACAGACTACCCAATTTAAAAATGAGCAAAAGATTTGAAAAGACAGTTGTACAAAGAAGAAATACAAATGGTGAGGAAAAACATGAAAAAATGTGCAACATCACTAGTGATTAAGGAAATGCAAATCAAAACTACTATGAGATATCATTTCACACCTATTAGACTGACCACTATTAAAAAGTCAGAAAACTGTAAATGTTGCAGAGGATGTGGAAAGATAGGGACACTTATGCACAGTTGGTTGGAGAATAGAATGGTACAGCCACCATGGAGGACTCTTCTTCAGTTACTAAGGAAGTTGGATATAGACTTTCATGTAACCCAGCAATACCAAGACTAGGTATATACCCAGAAGAACTGAGAGCAGTGACATGAATAGACATCTGCACACCGATGTTCATAGTGGCATTATTTATGATTGCCAAAACAGCTCAGGTTTCCATCAACTGAAGAATGAATAAACAAATTGTGGTGTATACACTTGATGGACTATTATACTACAGTAAGAAGAAAGGAAGTCGTGAAGCATATAACAACATGGATGAATGTGGAAGACATTATGTTGAGTGAAGCAAGGCAGACACAAAAAAAACAAATATTGCATGACTGCACTATTCTGATCTAAATATATTATGTATATTCACCGAATTAATAATTAGAATATAGGTCAGGAAAAACTAGAATGAGGGTAGAGAATGGAAAGCTGATGGTTAATCTGTGCAGAATTGATTTAAAGGTTGTATGTATATGCACACCAATGTTCACAGCGGTATTATTCACTATTGCCAAAAGTTAGAATCAACTCAAATGCCCTTCAACAAATGAATGGATAAACAAAATGTGGTACATACATACAAAGGAATATTACTCAGCTCTAAGAAGGAATACAGTGCTAACACACTGTATATCATGGATGAATCTTGAGGGCCTTATGTTGAGTGAAGCAAGCCAGCTATTGAAGGACGAATATTACATGACCTCACTGATATGAATTAATCAAATTGAGCAGGCTCAAAGAGCTATTCTCTGGAAGACAGATAGGTTTACAGGAAATAGCAAGAGAGAAGAAGGTTGTGAGCCAATGCCCATATGGACATAATCTATGATAAGGTGAAAGTGTGTAGTTGTGCATTGAAGGGATATGACAGGAGGGTAATGATATTATTGGGTTGCGCAGTGCAGGCTTGGCAGGTAGGTAGATTGGGGAGGGTGGGTTGGAAGGTGCAGGAAACTGGGGGGAAGGTTGGGAAAGGGACCAGGAGAACACCAGGGACTGGCTGGTAGGTGGCTGAAAGTACAAGGTTGGGAATGCTCTTATGGCAATATGACAAGGAAGAGTTACTGGTTTAAGGTGTTGGATGAGGGGGGCATTTAGGATGGGGTGCACCTGGAGCAGACTTCTAGGGAGTGTGTGATCATTTTGTCATAAAGTGTTGTATCAGTGGGTGGAAACCCACACAGTGAGTGGGAAGGAGTTGGACTCCCAACCTGGGGAGGACCAATATGTTCACAAACAGATGGGTGGGAGTCTCTTGAGAGCATTGTCAGTTCCTAATAGGGTAGAGCAAATCAGTGTGTCAAGACCTCAGTGTTGTTGCAAGTAACTATGAATATTGTCATCTAAGGAGTGAAGCCAGGCGGTCTCCATGGGCCACAAGGGGAGGGGGAGGAAGGAATAGAATAGATAGAACAGGGGGTATTTAGTGGGCAATGGAAGTGTTCTACATGATCTTGTAATAATGGACACAGGCCATGTTAAATATCATCAAAATTTATAAAAGTGTGCAGTCTAAAATGTAAACCATTGACCATGGTTAGTAGCTATGTTTCACTCTTTCTGTATCAGTTGTAACAAAGGTACCATCCACATATAAAAAGTATTACTATGGGTAAGGGGAAAAGGGGGAGGATGTTGGGTGTGTGGGAGTCCCCTGTATTCTATATGTGACTTTACTGTGACCTAAAACTTCTCTGAAAACAAAATGGAAAAAAGTAAGACACTGGGAAATAAATGGAAGAAAATGTCACTGTATATATAGGACACCAAATATTACAGTGATGAAAGGCAAAATGTCAAAAAACATTTTAAAAATATTTTTCATTATTTTGTAATATCCCAATATTTAATTTTATTTTTTGTTTTAAAAAATTTTTTTTGTATTTTATCTCTTAAATTTAAACATATCATTATTATTTCATTTTTCTGTAAATTGTATTTGGTTATTTTATTGGCTTCATTTTTAAAGAAGCTTTGGATCACAGAAGGGTTACAACTGGTGCAGGGGAGGATCATTGGTGTGGGGTGTCAGTGATGGGGGATACATGGGAGGAATTTCACTTGGGCATATATATAAGTTATAAGAATATGTTCAAATGTTCATGGGGCATTGTCACAGTGGGTGGAGACTCACACAATAACCGAGAGAATATTGAATTCCCATCCTGGAGAGCTCTGCCTCATTCTCTAATGGAGCAGCAACATTCCCCCAACTGCAGGGGCAATGACTGATGAAGGAGGATGGTCCATTGACAGGCCCTTGATACTGATGATGATGTTTGTAAGCCTTTGCTCTTGATATTGAAACTTAGCCTAGTATTGTGGGTGCCTAAGAGTTGCATCCAGAGAACCTCCTTGTTGCTCAAATGTGGGCTCTCTATAAGCCAAACTCAGCATATAAATGTATTACCTTCCTTACAGCACAGGACATGACTCCCAGGGATGAGCCTCCCTGGCACTGAGGGATTACTACCAAGCACCAACTAGCAATGCAACTGGAAATAGACCTCGAATAAAAGGTGGAAAAAGTAAAGATAAATGAAACTTCAAAGTGTGTTGGGATATCATCCCAGAGTTAATGCTTATGCACATCTCAGCAGGATCTCATAGACTGCCAAAGTGGATACTACCCCAAATAGTGGGGCTCCTGAAGGCTCTGGAGACACCCAGGTCCTATGGTCAGGACAGATAGCTCCAGAACTTGGTGTCTTGCCAGTGGGCCCTACTTTGGAGTTTGTGCTCCTGAGAGTGACAGAGTTGGACTCAATTATGGCTTCCCTACACATGACTCATCTGTCTCTTCTATTTAAACCTACACTTGGTGCTCAAGTTTGTAGATGTATGACCAAGAGACTGGAATCTTTGGGCTGTCCACATGCCAGGTGGGCCCAGAGCCTCAGGAGAGTTGCAACACCTACTCTCCAGTTCATTGGACTCACCCAGGACAATTAACAAGGAGGTGAGGATTGATAACCACCATACCAAGTAAACAAGAGAGCCTACAACTGCAAGCTAGGGAGTCCCATCCATCGGATGCATGGGATCAAAGGGCCCTCTCAAGTAGAAGTGGAGTGGACATCACCATTCCAGAATCTTCAGGATTGGGGAGTGAACTATGGACTAGAGTGGACTCACCTGTATTCTACTATAGACATATTGTGATTCTAGGAATGGAAGAAATTACAACATTGATGTCGAGGCAGTGGCCACTGGAACCTCTGGGAGAAGAGAGAGGGAAAAACAGTTGCAATGCGGGGACTTTTTCTGGGAATTCGAAATTATCCTGAATGACATTGCAATGACAGATTATAGGCCATATTATATTGCCCCATAACATGCAGAACTGTGTGGGAGAGTGTACACTAAAAAGTGAACTATGGTCCATGTTCAGTGGCAAGGCCCCAAGATGTGTTTACCAATTGCAATGAATGTG
>JAQZBX010064520.1:0-16478 GCA_029593785.1 Cabassous unicinctus | reverse complement strand
CGGTGCTGGTCTGTGAGGGGGAGTAGTGTGGGTGGATTTGGTTGGATTATACAAGAAACTGGGGGGAGGGTCAGAGGAAGGAGTAGGTGAACTCTAAGGATTTGCAGGTCTATGGTTAAACTACAATGTTGGGAATGTTCTTTTGGCAAATATGGAAGGGGAGGCTTACTGCTTTAAGCTGTTGAATGTGGGGGAATATGTGGGATAGGGTGCACCTGGGGCATGCTTCTATATGGAATATGTAAGTGTTCATCTTATCATAGTATCTTATATCAGTGGGTAGAGATACAGACAATAAACAAGAATATATTAAACTCCCATCCTGGAGGGTACTGCTGTGTTCTCATTTAGAGGGACAAGAATCCCTCGAGAATATAGGCAGTGCCTAATAAAAGAAAACAGACCAATATTTCATGTCCTTAATATTATTGCAAGTAACTATGTATATTATTCTTCAAACATTGAAACTTAGTAGTTACCATGGGTTCAGAGGGAAGGAGGAAAGAAGAATAAAATAGAGGGAACAAAGGGCAATTTTAGGACATTAGAATTGTTCTGCATGATCTTGCAATAACAGATACAGACCATTTTAAATTTCATCAAAACATAAACATGTACTGTCCAAAATATAACCCATAATGTAAACCATTGACCACAGTTAGTCGAATGCTTCAATATTTTTACATCAATTGTAACAAGTGTCTATCAGCATGTAAAATGTTATTAATAGGGGAGAGTGTTAAAGGGGGTGGGCATTGGGTATATGGGAATACCTTATATTTTCAATGTGACTTTCCTGTAACCTAAAAGTTTTTTAAAGAAAAAATGAAAAAAAAAATTCACTGGAGGAATATATGGAAGAAAATGACTGTAAATATAAGAAAACACATTAAAAAGTGATGAAAGACACAAAGTTTAATTTTTTTTATATCATTGCACATTTTTTTTCTATTTTATTTTTAAAAGTTTTATTATTTTATTTCCTTATTAATTATATTAAGTTATTTTGTTGGCTTCATTTTTGGAGAGGTTTTGGGTCACAAAAGGGTCACAATTGTGTCAGGAGAGGATCACCGGTGCAGGTTGTTGGTGATGTGGGATTGTATAGGGAAGTGTACACCTCTTCAAGTGTAAATGAGGCATTGTCTTGGTAGGTGGAGACCCACACATTAACTGAAAGAATATTGAATTCCTATCATGGGGAGTTCTGCTATATTCTCTAATAGGATGGTTAGACTCTCCCGAGTATAAGGGTAGTGCCTAGTGATGGAAGAGAGACCGTTACGTCAGGCCCTTGATATTGATTACTGTACTTATGAAACTTTTCTTGTGAAATTGAAACTTAGCCTAGTATTATATATCGCCTAAGAGTTACCTCCTGAAAGCCTCCCTCGTTGTTCCACAAATGTGACCTCTCTCTAAGCCAAAATCAGTATATTAACTCACTACTTTCCCCCCACAACATGGGATATGACTCCCAGGGATGAGCCTCCCTGGCACCAAGGGATTATTACCAAGCACCAATTAGCAATGCATCTGGAAATATACCTTGACGAAAAGGAGGAACTATTAAATATAAATGAGTTTTAATGGCTAAGAGGTTTCAAAGTGAGTTGAGAGGTCATTCCAGAGGTTACACTTATACACATCTCCACAGGATCTCATTGACTGTCACAATAAACAGTGCCTCAAACAATGGGATCTAGAGCCATCCAGACACTATAAGCAAGAAAAACAAGCTCAGGAAATTGGCACCCTGTCAGTGGGCCTTACTTTGGAATTTATGCTCCTCCATGTGACAGATTTGGACTCATTTATAGTTTCTCTACACTTCAATTTTCTGCCCCTTTTACTTGAGCCTACAATTAACACTATACTTGTTAAATATATGTTCCAGAGACTTAAGTCTTTGGACCAGTCATGTGCCAGTTGAGCCCTGAATCTCAGAAGAGTTGCAACACTGACTCCCCAGTTCATTGGACTCACCCAGGGAAACTTACAAGAAGATGATGATGGACAATGCTCATCCCAAGGACAGAGAGAGTCTGCAGCTGCAAATATGATAGTGCCATCCATCTGCCTCATGGGATCTAAGCCATCTTTCAATTAGAACCAGTGGGCATCACCATACCAAAATCCTCAAGATTGGTGAATGAACAACCAACTAAAATAGACTTATTATTATTCCATTATAGGCTTAGTATTATTTTAGCAATGGAAAAACTTTTATCATTGATACAATGGCAGTGGCCACCAGAGGTTCGGAGGTGAGGGAAAGCTAAGAATAGGTGTAATATGGGGGCATTTTTGGGACGTTGGAATTATCCTGCATGACATTGCAATGATGGATACAGGCCATTATATATTTTGTCATAACCTAAAAAATTGTGTGGGACTGAGTGTAAACTGTAATGGAAACTATAGTCCATGGTTAGTAGCAATGCTTTAATATGTGTTTATCAATTGTAACAAATGTACCATACTAATGAAGGATGTTGTTAATGTGTGAATGTGTGGGAGGAAGAGGTGGTGGGGCATATGAGAATCCTTTATATATTTTAGGTAATATTTATGCAAGCTGAGGCTTCTATAAAAATAAAACAAACAAGCAAACAAACAAAAATGAATCAATGAAACAAAAGGGATTTTTTTTATAAGCATACAGTATATCTCACATCATCCAAGGCAAACAGTGCAACTGGATCTTAGAAAACAAGTGAAATATATCATGAGGAAACTTATGCCTCATTTTTCTATTCTCTCTCTCTCTCTCTATATATATATATGTTGCTACAGTATATAGTAAATGAGTTGGAAATACTGACCTTCTTCCCTGCAATCTTCTCAGTTTCTCTCATTCATTATTGTTGGATTTTGTCTGTTTCCATTACATATTCCCTAAAATTTACTTCATGTCCTATGGGAATTAAGGCATTTTTTACTTCTTCTTTCCAATACTTATGAATTTTATTTCTCTTTATTTCCTTATTGCACTGCCTTAGAATGAAAGTACAGTTTTGAATAGAAGTCATGAGATCAGATTGCCATGTACTGTCGCCATACTGGTGGTGTAGGTGGTGCATATCTAACACATCACTAGGTAGGATGACATTAGCTGTAGGTTTTTCATACATGTCCTTTATCCAATGGAGCAAGTTTTTTCTTTTCTTTCTTTGCCAAAAATTTCAACATTAATGTTTGCTGAATTTTGTGAAATGTTTTCTGCATCTTTTGAAGTCATCTTTTGATATTATCCTTTATTCTGTTAATGTGGTGAAATATTTTAAACCTATATTGCATTCCTGAAATTAAATCATTTTGCAATGTTGTTGAATCCTTTCTATCTATTGAAGAATTCAATTTGTTGAAATATAATTAAGAATTTTTTCATTTATACTGAGGAGAGAGAACTGCTGTATAATTTTCATTTTTAATAAACTAATTGTCTGGTTTTTTTAATAAGACTATTCAGGTTACATAAAATGAGTTGAGAAGTGAAAATTTCCTCCATTTTCTGATAAAGTTTGATAAAGAGAGTGCTATTTTTTTCATTAAATATTTGTTAGAATTTTCATTGAAATCATGATGATCTGTAATTTCCATTTTGGGAAATTTTTATTTTGAATTTAATTTTAAATATTCTTGTTTTCTAATCTTTTTATGTCTGTTTGGATAATTTTTATGGTGTTTCAAAGAATTTGTCTATTTATGCTGACAAATGTATTCATATAAGATTTTTTAAAAGTCCTATTGTCCTTTTAATTCTATACTATCTTTTCAAATATGTGTTTTCTCTTATTTTTTCTTTTCCTGATTAGTCTGATAAAAGATTTAAAAATGTAATGAATCTTTTCAAAGAATCATTTTTAATGGTTTTTTCATTGTGTATGTTTTCTATTTAATTGACTTCTGTTCAAACTTTCTTATTTCTACCCTATTGGGGTTTACTTTTATCTTCTATTATAATTTTTAAAAGTGAAATTTTGGATAATTGATTTGAGATTTTTTTCTCATATAAGTTTTTAAAGCTATGCATAGCCCCCAGCTCTGTATTAATCGTTAGTTTCTACTTTTGATACTTTTTTTATCATTCCATTTTTGTATTTTCTTATTTCTTTAGTGATTTCTTCTTTAACCCTTTGAGTTATTTAGAAAATTTTGGTAAATTGCCATATATTTGGGGATTTTATACATATTGTTTTCTAATATAATTCCATTGTTGACAGAGAACATGCTCCTTATTAAAAAATTTTGAGACTAGTTTTATGTATCAGCATATGGTCTATAATAGTGACTATTCCATATATATTTGAAAGGAATGTGCATTCTGTAGTTATTAGGTGTATGTTTGGTAAATGTCAATTAAGTAAAATTTATTTATAGTATTATTCATATAATATATTTCCTTACTGTTTTATGATCTACTTGTTTAAAAAGTTAGTAAATTTTAAGATCTTCAACTGTGGCTATGCTCATTTTTCTACTAATTTCTCTTAGTTTTTACTCATTAAATTTCAACATCTGTCATTAGGTACACATATTTAGGATTTTTATGTCTCACTGTTGAATGAACCCCTTTTCATTAAATATTCCTCTTTATTTCTGGAAATGCTTGTTCTCATTAAGAGTACTTTCTTTGATACTAATATAACTATACTATATTTTTAAATCTTATTTATTGCACAATATATAATTTTCTATCCTTTTTAATTTTTGTTCTTCTGTTCCTGTTATCCACTTTTTCTGACATCTTTTGTCTGAATTTAATATTTTTTTAACATTCCATTTGATTTCCTTTATTTTTTAAATACAGCACTTTTGATAATTTTTATGACTTCTCTAAGGATTAAAATATACATTATTAACTTATCACAGTGTACTTGTACTTCATAATTTTCCATTTCATATTTCATGTTTATGCTTCACTATAAGTATAAATCAACTCCTACAATTTGCATTGTTTTTGATATATTTTAATTCTACATACTTTAAAAGAAAGAGAGATAAAATAAATGGAAAGTTGGTGTATTTATATTGATGAAGATTGTTAGTCAAGAACCTTGTCTGCTAAGGAATAAAAAGAAAGAAAAATAATAGTTTTATATCTACCCCCAAATTTACCATGTCTAAAAATCTTCATTCCTTCCTGTAGTTGCACTTTTACATCTGATATCATTCTGCTAAAGCACTTTTTTCCTATAGTGCAAATCTGCTGGCAAAATATTCAGTCATCTTTCCTTTATTGGATGATATCTCAGTTTTAAATATTTTCTTGGTGGATATTTTCACTGGGTATAAAATTCTGGGTTGATTTATTTTTTTCTTTTCTAACTTTTTAAAGCACTTAATAATGTTACTTCACAATAACAAACAAAAATTTTAAAAAAAAAAGAACAAAACAAAACAAAATGTTACTCTACTGACTTCTGACTTCATTTGTTTTTGATATGAAGTCAACCATCATTTGGATCATGGTTCTCTTGTGTCTACATAACATTTCCCCCAAGTTTTCTCTTTATCATCTTTTTCCAGTAATTTGAATATTATGCATCTAAATAGAGCTTCCTTTGTGTTTAACTTGCTTGGGACTTGTTGAACATTTTCATCATTAAGTTGATGTTTTCACCAATTTGGTAAGTTTTCTGTTTTGTTTTGTTTTTTTTCTATACCCATAATGTGTATGTTAACTAATTTGAATTTTTCACTGTCTTTTCTTTCTATTCTTCACTTTGGACAATTTCTATGATGTCGTCTACCAACTCCATGAGCCTTTCTTGCATCTAAAATCTGGTATTTAGTCCCTTCTGTGAATTTTTCAGTTCATATATGGATTTTGTTCAATTTTAGAATTTTTCTGTAGTCCTTCTCATTGTTTCCACTGGTATTTTTCATCTTCTTACTTATAAAACTACCAATAACAAGTTTTCCTATATGTCCTTAATATATTTATAATAGCTGTGTTAGAGTCCTTTTTCTGCTAATTCCTACACCTGGATCATCTTGACGTTTGTTTATATTGACTACATTTATTTTTTATTACTTTTCACAGATTTCCTGTTTTTTACAGGTTTAGAATTTGTTGTTGTATGTAGGAAACTGTGGATGATATAAGGTATATAATCTGGAATTATGTTGCCTTCCTGAAAGGAATGTTGACTTTTATTTGGTCATACACTTTGTTCTGGTGGCTAGCTTTGTCCCAATTGAAGGTAGATTTTAGGCTTTGTTAGAGCATATGTAGAGTAGCCCTTATTCTGCGGTGGGTCTTTCTCCTAAAATGTGACCTTAATGCTGCCTCAACTGGATGCTTGGATTATTGATAAATTATCTCCATGCTATCTGCATCTGAAATCCAATACCTTGCAATATCCTGCACCTAAAATATCTCTGTTCTCCTTTCAACAACAGAATTACTCTCTGCTAAGTATGGGACACCTTGTTTGATCCCTTTTCTCAGGGAGCTTAGTCCTGTGATGCAGATGTTAATGCCTAATGACAGATTCCTCACAGTTTGGTCCACTTTTATACTTGTTTCTTGTTGATAAAATAGTTCAATGCCAGTACTATTTTGTAATTAAAAACAAAATTTCACTCTGTAAATTTTGATGGGCACACTCACAAAATGACAGCTACATCTTGACGGTTACTTGGACAACAATGATTGTAAGGCATGTCCTGATTTCATAAATATTGATATGTGAAGCAAAACTGTGCTTCTTAGACTCCATAAAATATAGCAATTTCGATTTTTAAAGGAAAATCTAGAGTTGGAAGTTTCTCTGTGCTTATAAGTAATGGGAGAAAGTATAAAGAAGAGAAACAATTTGACAGTTTGGGGGCTATGGTCAGAGGATATTTCTCTTCTATAGACTAAAGCAAACAAAATATGGATACATTGATTTGTACACAAATTACTGCTTCCTGAAGAGACAATGTCTTATGTAGGTAATGTGTTACACATGAATTTGAAACTTGGCTCTTAAGTTTGCTATATGTAATTTGGGTAGGTGACAATTTCTTTGTTCCTTAATATTCTTACTTGTTTGGGAATAATAATACCATATCATAAGACTTTTAAAATTAGTCTTATTAAAATAGTACCCCATGCAATTAAATGTATCCATTTTTACTACAAATCAATGTGTTTTCACAAAAGTGCACACCTATAATAAAACCTGCACCGTAATGTAGATATAGAACTGTTTCATCTCCACCTCCTCCTCATCAATTTCCTTTTTATCTGTTTGCCAATTGGCTGTTCCCTGCATACCCAGCCTCTGGTAATCACTGATGTGAGAAACTTACTGACTACTGATTGGGTTTTATTTTATTTTTTTCTGTTTCAGTATTTAATATAAATGGAAGCATACTGTATACTTTCATTTGTGTCTACTTTCTTGCACTTAGCAAAATGTTTTTGAGAATTATCCAGGTGTTGCCTGGATCAGTTAGTTGTTTGAATTTTTCTATTGTTTGATGGGCTTCCATTTTAAGGATATATTACAATGTATTCATCCTTTCATCTATTGTTAGAATTTGGGTTATTTTCTGTTTTAGACTTTTATGAAAACGAGCTGCTATATGTATCTTGGTATGGACTTGCTCTTTTATAACCTATGAGTGGCATTTGGATCATATATAAAATGTGATTTTAATATTATAAGAAACTGTCAGTTTTCCAAAGTTCTTGTTACATTTCACTTTGCCAGCAGTAATGCATGAATTTATTCACTCCACATTCTTGGAAAAACTTGGTAAAATAATTCCTTTAATTTTATTCATTCCAGCTGGTGTTTATATGTGTATCATGATTGCTTTAAATTGCGTTTCTTGATGACTTTAATGTTGACATTGATTTAATTCCCTTAAATGTACCAATAAAAATATAACAGTTTTGATACTTGTGCGTTCTTATGACTATTTTTCTTCCTCATCTTTGATAGTAAAAAGGACAAAATAATTGAAAACACTTAAAATATTTAATAATGAGATTTTAGTTAATTGAATTATTTTCCAATGGTGTTATGAATTCTATACATGAAGAGAAATTATGTACAAGACTGATACAGCAGAAAAACTTTCCTACTGTTTTGTTAGAAAAATAAGCTCCAAAAATACAGTATATATGATGAAGATTTTATAAAATATATAAACACAGAGGAAAACTATGATGTATTTAAGGGATCACTGTAGTTGCTTCAGGGTAAGGAATTATGATTGAGTTATTATATTTTGTGGTTTTCTATTTTTTACCCCTTTTGTGAAAAAATGAATATATCATTATTACTATTTTATCATTATCATCATCATCATTCTTATCATCTGATTTAAATTGCTAATTTAAAAAAATGTTGCCTTAATGTCAACCAGCCTTAAGGACAGTGTGATTTCAGGTGCAAAAAGTAAGGTCTTCCACCCAACCGACATAATTATAACCTGAGAAAAGATGCAATTACACCAGTTGGCAACCAGGACATTCTACCTTCACATATTCAGCATGTTTTGTTCTCTTTTCCTTACCTGATCAAGGCAATGTGGCTCCAAAGTCATCCCTAACTATTATGTCGTATTGCTAAACTTCTCTAAGTAGAAGTGATCATTTTCTCCATTATATCTTTTCTCCTGCTTGTACCTAGTATCTTTAGTGCACCTCATACACTATTCAATACTGTGATAAAACTAAAAAGAAAAAAAGGTTATGAATTGAGGGAGGTTTAAGATAATGAGAAGAAGCTTGGGGAGGGGGGTGTCTTTGAAAAACTATGAAGCATACCAGCTTTAAGTTATGAAGCTGCTACTCAGCTCCAGCTATTAGTTTTCTTGCCAGAATACAAGTGAAATTTTGTCAGATGATTTTAATTTTAAAAAATTTTGTGATATTGTAATTTATATGAAATTTATCAATTTTAAAACACTGCATGAACCAGAACAAAGGACATTGGTGGGTGAAATAAAATTCTATTTTTTTCAATAAATTCACTCAATAAATGTATATGGAAAACTTAACATTTTTTAGGCATTTTGCTGAATGCTGCATATGTAGTGAACATCAAATGTATTTCTTGTCCTCTTGGGATTGAGTGTGTAAGGTAAGATAAATCTTAAACAAATAAACTGTAACTACATTTACAACTAATATTGTGATAATTGTCATCAAGGAACAGATAAGTTGCACATGACATAGGACAATTATGGTGGTGAGCAGGTTTCAAAATAGGGAGAGGAAAACTTCGCTCAGGGATTGACCTTTAAAAGTGACAGATGGGGAGGCAAAAATTTTTAAGCGTTTGGGAGAGATAGCACTCAATGCAGGGAAGAAGTCTGCGGGAAGGTTCTGAGGTTGGGAAGAGCTTGGAAAAAGACTATCATGGCCAGACCAGTAAGTAAGGGGGAGGGTGACAGAATGAGAAAGTAGAAGTAAACCATAGAAATAGCTTTGGTTTTATCTATCATTTGGAGATTAGGCCACCACTGGAGCACTGTCATGTCTCTCTTGATTTCACAATTAGATTAAGAACAATTTGAGCATATGAACCATATCTTATTTCTCTTTGTATCACTTGGATGAGTGGATAATTGGATTGTTGATAAAAGGAAACAAAAGGTTGATAGAATATTTTTATCTTTACCATATTTATATTTTTTGTAAACAAATAAAAGCTTATTGTAGAATCAGCTTCATGCTCATAGTTTGGACATAAAATGACAATACCTGAACCTAAAACTCTGGAATGTCTCGTCACAACATAACCAACCAACATAACAACATGCAACCAATTGTTATGCCGACATCTACACAAGTTCTAGACAAGAAGAAATGCAAACGTTCTTTCATGGATTGACTGGTTCATTGGAATTACACAATCAGCCTGTTAAGATAGCCTGTTTTATAGTTCATATTGCACTGTATTGTACATAGAATAAGGGTGCTCAAGAATTTTTTTTGTGTTAATGAATTATTTCAATAGACCCTGGCTTTTACCTAAAAAGTTAAAGAATAATTCCCTTGCTATTGACAAATTTCTTATGAGAGAGTTAAGGAAGAGGCCCCTAAATCCATACTCATCTCCTTTTAAAGTTAACTCTGCTGGATTTTATATGTATTGAGCACATTGAGTAATGTTATCAGGGAAGAATCCAGGAGAAAATAGAAGAAAATGGTTTGTATTTCTCTAAGGCACAATAATTATGGTAGGATATTTTGTAATAGTTCCGCCTACCTATCTGAAAGATCAGCACATAAATTGTTATTTCTGTAAGGAAAAATTATAAACAAATGTTTCAAGGAATGGCAATACTACGGGCCTAACATATTTATTCATAAATCAGATAATTTATTGGAAGCACTGGATGTCTGAAGATTTAGATAAACATGTACATGAAAACACAAAGAAAAGAGAAAGAAAAATGCTTGCCAAAGTTCAAGCATTGTTTTAATATATGTTGTTTCATTTAATTTTCCCAACAGCACTATGGGCTCAGTCTTATAATCTCAATTTAAAAGTAAGGAAATGGAGACTCCCAGTTTAATTATTAATCAAAATCTAAAATCGTATAAGTCAGACAGCCATTTAAATTTTTCCTGCTTCAAAGTTTGTTTTTATCTTAACATATTATACTTTACTGAACTGAAAAGTCATGCAATAAATACAATCATTTTCTATCTTCCCAAAACGTTGTTGATAAGGTATTTGACAGATGCATGCATACTGAATGATATAATTTACTACGAGAAGTCATCCTACTTTACAATGTGTAAACAAATCCATCGTATTGAATAAAGTGAGATTTGAAGTCAGATCCTGACTGCAATTTGTCACCTGAAGTAACTTCAAAAAGTATGAACTCTAGAATCAGACTTACATGGAAAATTACTCAACTTCTATCTGCCTCAGATTCTTCCTCTATAAAATGAAGATATAGTATTTTCTCATAGGGTTGCTCTGTAGAATAAATGGATTAAAACATATAAAGCACTTAGCACCATGGCTTAAGTATAGCATTCATTTGCTATATATTAACCGCCATTTATCATTAGCTAGACAGTTATTTCATATGTCTAAGACAAAATTTTTTCTGTTAGATTTCTGCATTAATCTTTTGATAAACTTCTCACTCTTTGGAGAATATATGCTTATATGTTTAGGTTTTTTATTAATGCATGTGTTTCCATGATATTGCAGAAAGACTGCTTTGAAAGCAATTGCTTCTCTATTGCTTATCTTGGTTCATAGTAAGTGCTTCATAAAAAATAAGTTTTAAAAATTGGAAATTATAATGTTGTCCTTGTAAAATGACAGGAATGAGAAGACATTTACATAAAACCCTTGAATGGAATTTTAAATGTGCATTATTTCTTCATGTATAATTAGTCTGTTTTTATTTCCTTAAAAAGAAGAAGAATTTATCTGGAAGTGTTCAAAATAAATCAGACCAGAGTGAAGAAATTTAGCTTCCTAAGGTTGACCAGTATTCCATAGTTGCAGCTTGCCTTCTTTGTCTTGTTTCTAGGAATCTGTGTTTTCTGTATTGTGAAAATCTTGGACCTAAGCTTCTGGATCACACTCTCATTTCATCTTTTCACCATCTGACAATCACACAAATTCTGTTGAATTTTTCGAGAAGACTATTCCCTTAGCCCAAATGTTTAACATGGTCACATTATTTTTAATTCAATATTTTATCCCTGCTGTAGTCTGTGACAATCATGTCAATTTGTTCATCTGTTTTCCACTTAGCTACAATATTGGGTCCAGATGGTTCCACATTTATGTGATTGCTTTTATTTACATATGTGGTTTCATATAGGCTAATTTTACACCACAGTTGTTTTCTCAAAGGTTGACACCAACATCATACTGTCTTGCCACTTTTCAGGTGCTCAAACCAAATAAAACTATATTTACCATATACCATTTTAGACAGCTAGAATCTGATCAGGAATATAAGTGTTTTCCAAGTTTACATTTTTACAAACAAAGTAGGAAACTACTTTTGTTAGCAAAAAAACTTCTCTGCTTTTGAGCATTATGAGGAAAATGCACACTCTTTGGAAGAATCATTAGCAGAATTAAAATAGTCCCTAACTTGTATATTTATGTCCATCCTTTTGAACTTCCAAATAAATAAAAGGTAAAAGAATATAATATTTGAAAATATGAGGAATCCAAAGTAGAATTGTTATGTACATATAATTTAACACATATTCACGAACAATTACCATATACATAATTCAAAATGTTCATATTTGTGCATGTTTTCATGGCAGAATTTTGGAAACTGTCATGTTTGTTGTTGTTTGCATTTCTTGAGGGAAGATGATTCTGTATTTGAACAGCACAGTGAAGTCTTTTACAGTAAATTTTCCAAAAATGTCAAGAGTCAAGAATTATAGTTAGTTGTTTTACCACAACTTCAGCTACAAAGTATATTTAATTGAAACCTTGATTCATTTGTTTATAAATCCATTGGTCTCACAACTAACAAGTAGATATCAAACAAGTAGATTTCATTGTTTAATTAATTCACCCAAGCTTTAAGACCACATTAGAAATGATGTGATGGATGACCTCAGAAAGTACACACCTGAGAGTAGCCATTGATTTGGGAATTGAGGTGATCATTACTCATTCCAATAGCCTTGGGCGAAGGAGCTATTAGAACAGAGTGGATTCTTCCTACTCACTTGTCCTATTCAATGAACATAATGTCAGTCTCCTTCAACCTGGGCAAGACCATACCAAGGATATATTAGTTCTTGCTTCACACTTCAACCCCTAGAAGTATTTTCATATGTTTTTGTGTTCACATGTTAATTAAATTCAGCTCAACACATAGTTATTGATGTCTACCAAAGCCATTACCAAACTCCAATGTTAAAAGTCCCTGGGCTGTCTTCAGGGAACTTTTAATTGACAGAAGTAATAATTTCAACGTGACTTTTTTTTAAGAAATGCCATGAGGAAAAGAATTCAACCTCATCAACATAAGCTAAACTTTCTCTCAGTTATTATTTTTGCAATTTCATTGATTTTCCTGTTTCCTTATTGGTAGGGCTGTGTATTCTGTCTGTGTTGTGAACTATATAAACATCAACATACATACTTGCAATCTAATATCTCATTTGATAAGAATAAAATATGGTTAGAGATGATTAAATGACTACACAGAAATCAGTATGGTTGATTATATAAGTACCAATGCCCATGTTTTGGAAATTTTATTTCTTCTAAACAAAGGGGAAGAAGAAAGTAAAATATCTTGGGATGGCTTTATTTGCTTCATAGTTACCATATAAATAATTTGAAGGGTTTGTATTTGTGCATGTTTTCATGGCAGAATTTTGGAAACTGTCAAATTTATTGTTTGCATTTCTTGAGGGAAGCACCACATGTCTTTCTCCTCTATCTCAATTTAGTCTTTTGGTTACTTTCCTTTATCATGTGCCAACATCTATAACTGGGAGTCATAATGCAGTTCATCATTTGGGCTCTTCTTCATTGGAGCCACTGGAAAGATACTATAAGACAGATCTTCCGTCTCCTTATTACTCTGCAGACTTTTCTAAGATTCTTCAAAGGAAAGACTTTGGTCTTCACAGGGAAGGTGAAGCATTCCCTTTGAATGTATTCCCACTCTTCATGTGGCTCCCACTGAAGTGTGATTTGTTTCCTTCTTCCAAAAGTTTCCCTTGAATTATTCAAATCTGAATAAATGAATAAGCACCCAATTCTTCTGGAATTTCTTTACTCATTTACTTTCTATGGATTCCCTATTTCTCCCCAAAATGCCCAAGATCAGATTCATTTGGCCTGAGGCATCTTCCCGCACAATTTAACCTCAATCACAGTAAAGATAATTGTAGAACATATTTCTGGGAGTTGGAGATGGCGGACATTTGAGGAAATGGCATTCTTGTTCAAATTTTGGTGAATAAATGTTGGGAAATTGCATGATGACAATTAATTTTAGACATTTCTTCACCAGTTTGAGCTATAATTATCATGGTGACTTAAACAAGAAAACCTACTATATTAAGTACAAATAGTCTTCCTCAAAGAAAACGTTAGTTTAGGAGGGCTACATAGTTGAAACTCAAAAATAAAATATTGTATTCTTCCTGTAATAATAGATCATGACATTGTCATTCAATGGTTGCTCTTGGCTTGATTAAAGTTTGATCTTTTTAGAAAAATGGAGTCATTTCAAGAAACTATGTTGTATAGTCATATGTCACTTAATAAAAATTGAAATATCACAGTCAATACTAGATACATTTTAAAAGGAATTTTCTTGTGATATATTCACATACCGTACAATCTATCTAAAGTGTACATTCAATGACTTTTGGTATAATATAATCACAGCTTTGTTCATTTGTCACCACATTTCCATTACCCCAAAAAGGAAAGCCCCCTACCCCTTAGCACTTACTTCTCAATCCTTCTATCCTTCCTCTGCCATACATAATTTTTAATCTCATTCTCTCTATATAAATTTATTTATATTTACATTTTTTATAAATGGAGTCAAACAATATGCAGAAATTTTGTCTGGTTTCTTTCACTTAGCATAATTATTTTACAATTGAAGGAAAAATACTAATATTTTTACTCATTTTCTTTCTATGGATCCCCCTATTTCTCTTAAAAATAAGCAAAATCAGTCCATTGTATGCTCTAGGTGTAATTTTACCCAAATTTGCATCCTACTATTGACATTTTGTAATATTAAGGTACATTTGTTCTGATTCATGGAAGAACATTCTTATATATATACTATTGACCATACTCATCATCCACAACATGGTTCACTATGTTATACAGCCTCATGTTTCATCCTCTAGTTTTCCTTCTAGTGGCATACACGACCCTAAACTTTCCCTTTCTGCCACAACCATACAAACAGATTAGTGCAGTTAATTACATTCACTATAATGTACTATCATTACCTTATCATTTCCTAACATTTGCAATCAACCTTATTAAAATTCTGTACAAATTAAGTCTTAGGTCCCCATTCTCTACCCTCATTCTATCTTCTGGTAACCTATACCCTACCTATTAACTCCATGAGTTTTCTCATTATATTTAGTTCATATAAGTGAGATCATATAATATTTGTCCAATTGTGTCTGGTTTATTTCACTCAACATAATGTCCTCAAGGTTAATCCATTTTGTCACATGCATCAAGACTTCATTTCTTCTTATAGCTGAATAATATTCCATTGTGTGTATATACCACATTTTGTTTATCCATTCATTGGTTGGTGAACACTTAGGCTGTTTCCATCTTTTAACAATTGTGAATAATGCTGCTGTGATCGTCGGTGTACAAATGTCTGTTTGTGTCCCTACTTTCAGTTCTTCTGAATATTTACTTAGTAGTGGGATTGCCCAATTATATGACAAATCTATATTTAGCTCCCTGAGGAACCATCGAACAGTTTTCCAAAGTAGCTACCCAATCTACCATCCTATTAGCAGTGAATAAATGTTCCTATTTCTCCACATCCTCTAGAAAACTTGTAGTTTTCTGTTTTTGTTTTTGTTTTTTTTCAAGAGTGGCCATTCTAATAGGTGTGAGATGATAAGGCATTGTGGTTTTGATTTTCATTTCTCTAATAGCTGGTGATGCTGAACATCTTTTCATGTGCTTTTTTGCCATTTGTACTTCCTGTATGGAAAAATGTCTACTCAAGTCTTTTCTCATTTTTTTATTCGATTATTTGTCTTTTTATCATTGAATTGCATGTTCCCTTTACATATTATGGATAGTAAACCCTTTGCAGAGATGTGGCTTCCAAATAGTTTCTCCCATTGTATAGGCTGCATTTTCACCTTTTTCACAAAGTCCTTTGAAGCACAAAAGTATTCAATTTTGAGGAGGCCCCGTTTATCCATTTTTTCTTTTTTTGCTCATATTTTGGGTATAATGTTAAGAAACCACCTCCTACCACCATATCTTTTTGTTGTTGTTTCTGTGTCTGTGTTTTCACTTTGACACTTCATTCCTCTTATTCTATTTCCTTGCTGTTATCTATGTTCCCTTGAAAAAAAAATTAGGGCCAGAGAAAAGGAAAGAAGTAAGAAGAGAGAAAGGATAATAGTAATAATAGTAAAAGGTAGGAAAGGAATTGTATAAGATCTAGGAAAATGAATAATTAACTCGAGTAAGAAGTGCAGAGGAAAAAGCATAAAAAAGTGGAGTACAAAGGATGAAATGAGAAACCGAATAGAGAAAAATAGATAGGATGAATTAAAAGGCCAGAATGATGAGAAGAGAGGGAAAGAGAAAAGAAAAGACAAATAGAAAAAAGTACAAAAAGGAAGAAAACAGAGAAAAAAAGAGAGAGAAATAAAGACAAGAAAAATTGAAGACCAAACAAAAAGTGGATTGTAAGAAGAATAACAGAAAACAGAAGATAGAAAGATGAAGGAAGGAAAAGAAATAGCATAGGTAGAAAAAATTTGGTAA
>JAQZBX010064519.1:0-16477 GCA_029593785.1 Cabassous unicinctus | reverse complement strand
CTCCCTGTTTCTGGGGAAGTGGACACATGCAGCTCTCTCGTTGCATAGCAACATGTGAGGGACCTGATGACCTAAAGATGTCTGCCCTGAAAGTACAGGTTGGGCACTAGCAGTATCAGTGGCCTGAGTTTCTCACAAATCCTTATCACAGAGTCTCCTTCTGTTGACCTCACTCTTTTCTGGGTTCTTCCCTGTACACTGCTGGTCTCCAGAGTCTGAGAAAATTTCTTCTAGACAGTTTCTGCCTGCCCTGTAGCTATTTTTCTGGGAGAGAAATGGTTTTGTAACTCTAATCCTCCATCTCCCTGGAAGACCACCTTTAAGTTTTAAAATAGAATTGGTGCAAAAATTCTTTGAAATTTTCTTCAAGAAAACTCTGGGTATTTTCTGTCATTGTGTTCCATGGTAATATTGAAGAAAGAAGAATTTTCCATCGAAGATTCTTTTACACTAAAAGAGCAAAATGTTTTTGTTTTTACAAATAGCATAATTTTTAACATAAGGATTTGTCTTCACCTGTTAGGTTATCTGTTTTCAGATCCAATCATTTTCACATATCTCATTTCATAGCTTCATGGCAGATGGAAGCTTGAAACTACATTTTCCAGAGTATTGTTCTCAGTATAATTCATGTTTATCATCTATCAATGATAGCAATTTAGGCACAATTTGGATTGAAAGATTGGAAGAGAAGAAATTGAGTTATTCTCTGAAGCAGGTATATATGTGGAAAGTGTCAGAACCAATACTAGTATTGATAATTCTTGAATTATTTATTTTATTTTCAGATCATTTCACACTGACAGTTATACTCTGAAAGAGGCAGATGTGTGTACATATGTGATGTTCAAATTCACTTCCATGTGATTTTCTAGGAAATAAACTACATTGGCACTACTGATGGAGATAGTCAGTGGGATCTTTTCTAAATTCTGAGATTTGCTGTAACTTCAAGTTGAGTTCCAAGAACTAACTCATATAGTCTTCATTTTCAAAGCCCTTCTGAAGTTATGATAAACATCTAATTCCCTTTAGTAAAATCATTTAATGTTGAAATACGTTTAGTGGATTCTCTTTTCCCAAATAATACTAACTTACACAGTATATGCTACCAGATGTCTTAAGGAAACAGAACCTGAAAAATACAGGAAGCTTGAATTGATTTCCTAATCTGATTTGATAAAAATACAATGTTTAAATAATTGCTAATGGAAAACTTAACACTTCTTTCCATAGCATACTAAGGCAAACGTTTCTTGAATTATTACTGGAATTGGTTAAGGTCAAGTGAAAGAGTTGAAAGCAAGTGTTTGCAGGGACAAATGACATGTGCAGTCTATATTACATTAGAAATAAAGAGTCCATTGATTATACATTGGAGTAGATTTATCTGAATGCACTAAACAGACTGCAGAAAAAAAAACAACTCAGTACTTTAAAGCCCTAAGTCAAAGTACTCAGAGAATCAGGGGGCTTTTGTGATAGAGAAACAAAGTCTTATTATTTTCTTGCAGCATTGATTTCTGGATAAAACAAAGTATCTTGTCCCAAAGATGAAATTAATTAGAAAAATAATTTAATTTTCTGTGTCACTAAGACTCATTTATAATATTTAGGTCACTTATTTGATAGAAGAGTCAAAACTAATAATGGAGATTGATTCCAAAATATGAGTACTTTGACCCTCCAAATACCACTTACTTTCTCTTGCTCAGAAGAAGTCCTCATCCAATCTAATGTGTTTAGTTTCTCATTACCTTCTATCTTATAAAGAACATACAACAGGCAATTTTCATGCAGAAGGATTCCCATTCTTCACAAGATCCAATTTTTATTTCAGCTACTTGCAGAACTTGGCCAAGTTAAAAATTCAGATGTTCTTTTTTATTATAAGATAAGCTATAGGTTTACAGAAAATTTATGCCAAAAATTCAGAGTTCCCATATGCCACCCAATTATATACAGTTTGCCTTAGTGTGGTTCATTACACACACTTCAAGAAATAACATTTTTATAATTGTAGTATTAAATACAGGCTATTGTATAAAATAGGGTTAACTTTTTATGTTTACAGTTCTATGGTTCTTTTTGATAATTTATATGTGATATATATATACTGTAAATTTTCCTGCAGGGAAATTTTCCTAAAGGGATCTGAGAGCATTTGCATTGGTTGTCATGCCTTAGGGAAAGGAAATATCCAGAGTTTTTGAGCACTACTGGACAGTATCTGAACAAATGTTATGTTCTGAGAATCTGTAACTTTTTTGTAGGCCACCAATTGTACTGAGACATATGGAAGGAAATTTATAAATGTGGATTTGGCAGGGGTATAATACAATAGGCATCGTGGATTCATGACCTAACGCAATAATTATTTCCTCAGTTTCAGAATGCAGCTTTGGAAAAGTCATTCTTATCAGTATTTGCATTCTGGTTTCAGACCCCTGAATTAGGGTAATCATTGTAAAAGGATTAAGTGGAAACCAGCAATACTGACTCTTCCTTCCAAAATAGTAAACTGAAATTATTATTGCATACTGGAGAAAAGCTAGTGCCCTGTGTTCCAAATATTCTTCCCCCCCCTTCCCCTCAGAACATCTGGTAAACACTCTATTTATATCAATGTTACAATTCTTCCATTACTACACTAAGTATGCATTGGTCCATGGTTGCAGTCCCCACTACTGCTTGGGGATAGCAATGACCACTCTACTTCAGATTGAGAGGGGGCTTAGGTATTATGGGTCAGGTGAAAGTAACTGTTTTAGCTGCTTTTATAGATAATTTTTGATTTTTGAAATGGGGGTTGTCCATCATCATCATTTCGTTAGTCATCCTGGGTGACTCTTATGAATAGGTGTTCGCTGCAAATCTGCTGAGATTTATGGCTCAACAAACATATGAATGGAATGAATATTTTAGTACCTGGGTCATATAATTAATTGGTATAGTATTAATTAGAGGATCAAATAAAATGAGTAGAAGAATCATTTGTAGGGAAATTATGAATGTCTAACTCTTTTACATTGGGGAAATATGTTATCATATATTCCAAGGTAAGGTTTACTGATAGTGTATTAATTTTGTGGGGATGTATGCATTGCCTATAGGTTCCGGATGTCTCTTGAGCTCTCAGAAAGACCCCTGCTTGAAGCATTCTTTATTGTCGTGGTCAGTGTGATCTTCCTGAGAGGTGCATAAGTGTAACCTATGGAATGACCTCCTGACTCACTTTGAAATCTCTTAGCTGTAAAAACTCATTTGTATTTAATATTTCCCCCTTTTGGTCAAGGTCTATTTCCAAATACATTGCCAGTTGGTGCTTGGTAATAATCCCTTGTTGCCAGGGAGCTCATTCTGGGTAGTCCTGTCCACACTGGGGGGAAGGTAGTGAGTATATTTACTGAATTTTGCCTAGAAAGAAGCCACATTTGATTAACAAGGAAGATTTCATGATGTAACCCTTAGGCAGTAGATATTATTAAGCTAAATATCAATTTTGCAAGAATAAGCTTCATAAAGGTAAGCATTAATATTGAGGGTGTGGCATATTGGTGTTTTCTTTTCTTAGGCACTGCCTATACACTCTAGAGATTCTTACTACTTTTCTAGAGAAAAGAGTAGAACTCCACAAGATGGGAATTTATAATTTGTTATTTATTGTGTGAGTCTCCACCCCCTGAGATAACACCCTATGACCATAAGAACACATTCATATTCCATAGAATAATGCCCCAGGTGCTTTCTTCCCAACATATCCCCTCATCATCAACACACTGTGTAATTGACCCTCCTCTGCCATAGTTGCCAAAAGAATACTCCCACCATTTTATTCTTAACCAGAGTCCATTACCTTTCCAAAGTTCATCTGTTCCTTTCTCCAGCTCTCTCCTCAGCTCTATGGATAACCCAACCTACTGTCCCAACCCTGTTCACACTCATACTAAAACCTCACAACCCCACTTACACTACTGCACCACAATAGCCTTCATCTGCTTTCTAACATCTCTATCCACCTTATCATAGATTTTTCTCAGATTAATTTGTGGATGCTTATTCTTTACTCCCTTTCTAACTCCTTGTAACCTATCTTCCAGACACTACCACTTGAGACTGATCAGTATGTTTCATTCATATTATTAAGAACAAGTAATAATTGTTCTTAAAGACTGGCTTAGTCCACTCAACATATGGTCTCTGAGATTCATGCATGTTTTCGGGTGCATCATTACTTCATTCCTTTCTACAGCTGAGTAATATTCCATCATATGCACTTATCACATTTTGTTTATTCAGTCATCCATTAGTGGTGTGCATATATCTGTTCAATCTCTGCTTTCAATTCTCCTGGGTATATTCCTAGTAGTGGAACTGCCAGCTGATGTGGAAATTCTATAGTTAGCTTCCTGAAGTATATCCAAACTGTACTCAATATTGACTTCACCAGGCTATATTTCTAACAGCACTGGGTGACTGTTCTATTCTTTCACATCATCTCCATTAGTAGTTTTCCATTTTTTAATAGCAGCTTTTCTAATATGTGAAAGATGTTATCTCATTGTGTTTTGATTTGCATTTCCCCAACAACTATTAATATTGAGCATCTTTTCATGTGCTTTTCCCCTTTGTATTTCCTCTTTGGAAAAGTGACTAACTCTCTTGCCTATTTTCTAAATAGGTTGTGTTGGTCTTTTATTTCCAAGATGTAAGATTTCTTCATATAAGCAGAATATTAGGTCTTTAACATATAGGTGGATCCCAAGTATTTTATCCCTTTGGATAGGCTACATTTTCACTTTCTTGACAAACTCCTTGGAAACAAACAATGTTTTTTGTTTTGTTTTTTAATTTTGAGGAAGTCTTTATAATCTATTTTTTTCTTTGTGCTTTGGAGGAAAAATTTATGAAATTTATGAAATCAATCATACTACAAAATCTTGTAGATACTTCCCTACTTTATGTTTTAGGTGCTTTATGGTCTTGTCTCTTATATTAAGGTCTTTGATCTACTTTGAGTAATTCGTCTTTAGGGCATGTGATGGTGATCCTCTTTCATTCTTTTGGATATGGATGTTCAGTTTCTCAAGTGCTATTTATTGAAGAGCCTATTCTGTCTCAATTATGTGGACTGGATGGCCTTGTCGAATATCAGTTGGCAAAATATGAGCAGGTTGATATCTGAACTCTCTATTCAGTTCCACTGGTCAGTATGTCTATCTTTGTGACAATACTAAGCAGTATTGATCACTGTATCACTGTACTATGTCCTTAACTCAAGTAACAAGAGTCCTCCAGTTTCAATTTTCCTTTGCAAATTGTTTTTGGCTATTCAGGACCATTTATCCTTCCAAATACATTGGATAATTGGCTTTTCCAGTTCAGGAAAAAAACTTTTATTTAGACTGAATTGAATCCTTAAACAAATGTGGGTAGGATAGTCATCGTAATGATAATAAGTCTTCCAATCCATGGACATTAATTATTTTTCCATTTATTAGTTCTTCTTTGATTTCCTCAGCAATGCTGTGTTGATATATATTTACAAGTGGTTTACATTCTTAGTTAATTTTATTCCTAGATATTTCATTATTTTAATTCCTATTGTAAGTGGAATTTTTTTTTGTTGATTTCCTCTTCAGATGGCTCACTGTTAGTGTACAGAACTGCTATAGAGTTTTTTCTGTTGATTTTATATATTTTCACTTTACTCAACTCATTTGTCAGCTCTAGAAGCTTTGCTGTAAGTATTTCAGGGTTTTCTACATATAAGATCATGTCATTTGCAAATAGTGAACATTTTATTTCTTCCTTTCCAATTTGGATGTATTTTATTTCTTTTTAGCCAAAGTGCTTGAACAAGTACTTCTAATACAATGTAAAATAAGAGTGATGACAGTGTGCATCCTTGTCTTGTTCCAGATCATAAAGGAAAAATATTTAGCTTTTAACCATTGAGTATGAAGTTACTTGTGGATTTACCTTATATGCCCTTTAAAACATTGAGGTATTTACATTCTAATCCTATGTTTGAAGTGTTATTTGAAAAAAAGGATGCCTTTTCTGCATCGATAGAAATGATTTTGTGATTTTTTCCCCTATGATCTGTTAACCCTGGTATATTACATTAATTGATTCTCTTCGGTTGATCCACCCTTGCGTACCAGCAATAAAGCCAACTTGATCATGCAATAATTTGATTGATGTGTTGTTGGATTAGTTTAGCATGTATTGTGTTGAGGATTTTTGCCTCTAAGTTAATTAGAAAATTTAGTCTGTGGATTTCTTGTAGTATATTTATGTAGTTTGGGTATTAGGGTGCTTTTGGCATCACAGAATGAGTTAGGTAATAGTCCCACCTCTTCAGTTTTTTGGAGGTGTTTGAGCACAGTTGGTGTTAATTCTTTCTGGAATAATTTTTAGAATTCACCTGTGAAACCATCTGTTCTTATCCTTTTCTTTGTTGGGAAGTTTTTGATAACTAATTCAATCTCACTACTTGTGATTGGTCTGTTGAGATCTTTGATTTCTGCTTTTGTCAATATGGGTTACTTGTATGTTTATTAGAAATTCATCCATTTTGTCTAAATTGTCTACCTTGTTGTCATACACTTTTCCAAAGTATCCCTTTATGATACTATTACTTTCTGTAGGGTCACTGGTGATAACTTCCCTTTCATTTATATTTTATTTATTTGCATCATCTCTTTTCTGCTTTGTTAGCTTAGCTAAAATTTTGTCAATTTTATTAATTTACTCAAAGAACCTGATTTTTATTCTTTCTAGTGTTTTTCTGTTCTCAATTTCATTTAATTTATCACTAATCTTTGTAATTTCCTTCCTGCTGCTTCTTTGAGATAAGATTTTCTTTCTGTTTCTCTTTCCTCCACATGTGCAGTTAGATCTTTTATTTTAGTTTTTTCTTCTTTTAAAACATGGGAATTTATGTCTCTAAATTTCCCTCTCACAATGATTTACCTGCATTCCATGAATTTTCATATGTTGAGTTCTCATTTAAATTCACTTTGAGGTAGTTACTGATTTATCTGGCTATTTTTCCCTTGGACCACTAATTATTTAAGAGTATGTTGGTTAGCTTCCATATATTTGTGTCTCTTGCTCTTCTCCATCCTTTAATGATTTTCAGCTTCATTTCATTTTGGTCAGAGAAAGTAATTTGTATAATTTCAATTTATCTAAAATTTTTTGTGTATTATTCTATGACCTACCATGTATTTTTTCCTGGATAATTATTCAAAAGCTCTTGAGAAGACTGTATATCCCGCTGATTTGGGGTAAAATGTTCCTTATAAGTCAATTAGATCTAGTTGCACTAACATATTATTTAAGGTATCTGTTTCTTTGTTGAGCTTCTGTCAAGAAGTTCTGTCTAATGGTAATAATGGTGTATTGTAATTCCCTACTCTGATGGTAGAGACATCTATTTCTCCCTATATTTTTCTCAGTATTTGCTTGAAGTATTTTGGGGAAACCTGTTTATGTGCATAAATATTTATGTCTGTTTTTTCTTCTTGGTAGAGTACTATTTTATTAATATATAGTGTCCTTCTTTGTGTCTTACAAGAGATTTACATTTAAAATCTATTTTGTCTGAAATGAGTATAGCTACTCTTACGCTGTTTTGGTTACTGTTTCCATGGAAAATTTTTTCTAAACTTTCATTTGCAACCTGTTTCTTTCTCTGTGTCTAAGGTGTGTTTCTTGTAGACAGCCTATAGATTCATCACATTTACTTGTCCATTCTGTCAATCAGTGTCTTTTGACTGGAGAGTTTAACATTCAATATTATTATTATAAAGACAGTACTAACTTTAGCCATTTTTAGGTGTATATGTGTCATTTTTATTTTTATTTCTTTTTTTATCCTTTTAGTTACTTTTACCAATAATCCTCATTTCTATACTCCCCTCCATCCCTATCTATCCTGTATGCTTCTTTTACACTAAAGAACTCCCTTTAGTATATATTGAGGACAAGGTTCTTGTTCATAAATTCTCTCAATTTCTGTTTATCTGTGAATATTTTTAATTCTCACTCATTTTTGAATTACAATTTTGCTGGATAGAGAATTCACAACTGGGATTTTTCCCTTTCAGCCCCTTAACTATACCACTCCCTTCTCACTTCCATTGTTTCAGATGAGAAATCAGAACTTAATCTTATAGAGCGTCCCTTATATGTGTGGGATCTCTTTTCTCTTGCTACTTTCAAGATTCTATATTTGCCTTGAATTTTAATGATTTGTTAAGTTTTGTCTCAGAGGAGATCTGATAGGATTAATTGTGCTTGGAGTACATTGTGCTTCCTGGACATGTATTTACATGTTCCTTTTAAGACTTGCTAAATTTTAAGTCATTATTTCCTCAAACACTCCTACTGTCCGCTTTCCATTCTCTTCAACTTCTAGAATGCTCATAATGCATATGCTTGTGCATTTCATGTTGTCACTCAGTTCTCTGTGCTCTTACTGATTTTTTCCTTTTATTTTTTCTGTCTGTTCTATTATCTGTGTGATTTGGGATGTCTTATCTTCAGTGTCACTTATTATATCTTCTGACTGTTTGGATCAGTGTTTATGTACCTCCAATCCATTTTTAATTTCTTGCCTTATGCCTTTCATCACCATAAGATCTATTATTTTTTTTAAAGTAGGTTTATAATTTCTTCAGTGTTTTTCCCCCAGTGTTTTCTTGATGTCCTTTTTCAAGGATGTTTGTTTGGATATGAGTATTTCCATGTGGACTTCTCCTCTTGATTTTTAGATTGTTCATTAGACTTTGTCATGACTTGCTGTTTCTTTGTAAGGCTTGTAAATTTTTACTGATGCATTGTCATGTTTATCTTGATGGGCATATTCACTTCATAAATGTGGGGTTTATTTTTGTTTTTATGTGGGTGTATTTGGAACCTTCTATATGACTGGTTCCACTTATTTTATATCCTTGTAGCTACCCAGGTTCAATGGAAAAAAAATATTAGATCAACTCATAGGAAAGAATGAAGAATTAAAAAAAGAAAGAAATGGGAAAAAAAGAAAAGAATGCAAAAAACAAATAGAAAATAATAAATAATAAGAGGAGAAAATAGTATACAAAATATAAATTTTAAAGGGTGAAAAAATGAAACAGTAAAAAGAAAAGTCCAGATAAGTGAGAAGAGAAGAAAAAACACAAAACAGGGAAGGACAGAAAGAAAGGAAGAAAAGAAGAAGGGAAAATGAAAGAAAGTAAAAGGAATGTGGCAGGGAAGAGAAAAAAGAAAAAGGAATGTAAAATAATAATAAATAAAGATAAAATGGAGAAAAAAAGAAAAAGAAAAAAGGAAATCTCAGTCAAGAGAAATTGGAAGAGAAGAAAAACAGGAGAAATAGGAAAGAAGATAAGAAAGAGGAGAGGAAAGAAAAAAAACAAAACAAAACAAAAAAATCTGGGTCTCCCTCTCAGCCTACCATGACCAGATAGGCTCCTCCTCTAAGGCTGCCTGTTTTGGCCGATTAATAAACCCACAACCATCCTATCTGCAGGTATGCAGGTGAAGAAAGGTAGAGAGAAACATAACCGACCTCCCTTTCAATGCACCAGCAACTCACTAGTGTACTTCTTTCCATCTGCTTCTGCATTCCAATCTATCACCTCACATCCAGCTTCTACACCAGTACCTAAAGATTCTCTTTAGGCTTCTAAATGTCAAATATCTTGTTTCACTATTTATCCTTTTAAATACTCTTAATAAAAATCTTCATTTCTATCTAGATGAAGTGAAAAAGTAGGAAACAGATAAGAAAGAGAGGAAAAACCTTTTAAGTTTCCTCAGCTCTCCCCACATTTCACCCAGCTCCCCCCTATGTTAAGAAAACTGGATATAGGCCCACATGCGGGTTCAGTCTTCAGCAGCTCCCTTCTCCCTCACAGCTGGCTTCATGGCTCCCCTCATGACTGACTGGGTGGTTTTCCTCTTTGCCGGGTCCTTTTGGTGCATTCTTTTCTTATCTGGGACCAGCTGGGTGGCTTCCTTTTTCCCTGGTGTCCAGCTGTGGCCCTCCCTTCTCCTGCCACCCTCTCCTATCACTGCCACAACACCTTGTCTTAAGTTATACCTAGCAAGCCTGCCTACCTTCCTACAGTTGCTAGAGGAAAGTGCAGCATGCTGTTCCCTACTCTGCCATCTTGCTGAGATTCTCTTTAGGATATTATATATCATGTTTTGGTTTCATGCTTTACCCTTTTAGTTATCCTTATTAAAACTCTTCATTTCTACATTCTACTCCAGCCCTCTCTCTCTCCTGTTCTTTATTTTCAATCTGCAGTACTCCCTTTAATATATCTTGATGGGCAAGTCTCTTGATGCCACAGACTCTCAATTTCTCTTAGTCTGTGAATATTTTGTTCTCTCTCTCTCATTATTGTGGACAATTTCAGTGGCTCCAGATTTCTTGTCTGGAAGAATTTTCTTTAATCAACTTAACTGTATCATACCACTGCCTTCTTGTCTCCATGGTTTCACATGAGAAATTAGAACTTAATCTTTTTGAGCATCCCTTACCTATGATGGATATTTTTCTCTTGCTGCTTTCAGGATTTTCTATTTTTCTTTGTCATTTGACAATCTGATTAGTATGTATCATGGAGTAAGACTGTTAGGATTTGTTCTGTTTGGAGTAAAGTGTGCTTACTGGACTTGTATATCCATGTTCCTCATGAGAATTGGGAAATTTTCAGTCATTATTTCCTCAAACACTCTTACTGCCCCTTTTCCCTCTTTTCTCCCCCTGGACACCTATAATGAATATGATAGTGCATTTTGTGCTACCATTTAATGCTGTGTGTCCCTGCTGATTTTCTTCCATTGTTTTGAATATCTGTTCTTCTACCTTTGTGATTTCATATGTCATATCTTCCACTTTGCTTATTCTTTTCTATGCCTCTTCAAAATTTTCTTGTATGTTTCTAGTTTATTTTTAATTTCTTCCATTTTGCCTTTCATTACCATAAGATCTGCCTTTTACATATGTTAACAAATTCTGCTGTGTGTTCACCCAGTGTCTTCTTAATATCCTTTATGTCTTTCCTCAACTCATTGGATTGATCTGATAGATTTGATTGGATATCTTTGATTAGCTTTTCCTCATTCTACATCTCCACCTAATTATATTTTCTTCATTTAACTGGGTCATATCTTCCTGTTAATTAGAATGGCTTTTAATTTTTGCTGCTGTTTAAGCACATGTTTATCTTGATGTATTTTCTGTTTGTCAGTTTCTTTCTCCTGCCTAGGGTTCTATTTTTTCAGCTTTGTGTTTAGGTTTTACTGTGATAATTGATTCAGCTTATTCTAGATCTTAAAAACACACTTGCTTAACTGAAAAGGAAAGAACAAAAAAGAAAAAAGAAAAGTAAAAAGAAAGAAAAAATAAAAAGTAAAAAAAGACATGAAAAACAGGAAGAAGAAAAAAGAAAAATAAGGAAATAAATAAAGACATAAAGAAGAGGAGAAGATAAATAAAAAGAATGAAAAAAGGAAAAAAGAAAGAAAGAAAAAAGAAAACAGGATAAAAATGAAATTAAATGTCTACCCTCTCAGGCTACAGGCTTCTGGCTAAGCTCCTACTTGTTGACTGTCTGTGACTACCAATTAAACACATCTCTGCTTGCATTTCTGTATTTACCAGGAGGAAGAAACGGACTTAAAATTAAAACATATCTCCCACTCATGCTTCTGGCATCTGGCTAGGACCTCCCTTGCCCGCTGAATTCTCTCATGAATGGCTGCTCCTCCATTCCTCCTCTGGGCACCCCTACACTGGCTTGATCACTTTGCTACTTTCCACTTGCCCCGTGTCTGTCTAAGTACCCCATCACTGTCTTGGTCATAACTCCCTCATCTGTCATGCCCAGCTGAGTGCTTCCACTCTAGCTTGATCACCACACTGCCTGCTGCTCCCCAAGTTATTGGCTAGAACTACATTGCCAGTCGGATCACCCCACTACCTGCCACTTCCCTGGTGCCCAGCTGAGCCCCAAATCTCAGCTAGCCTTTCCCATTACCCCTGTAGCCCCACATGTTCCTTATACCCAGATAGCTTACCTGCTTTCCTGCAACTTCTGGAGAAGTACTGTAGCCTGCTGTTCTCTCATTGGTCATATTTGATCTCACCACCATTATTTAAAGAAACCAGGAAAAGCATGCATGTATGAAATAGGGGTTTTCTTCTTTTCTTTTGCAAATAGAGATTCATTTTCCGAGCACCAATTGTTGAAGAGTCTATTCTTGAGTAGTCTTTGCCCCCTTGTCAAAATTCAGTTGGCCATAAATGTTTGAATTCATTTCTGAGCTTTCAGTTCTATTCCATTATTTTATATATCTATTTTTGTGCTTGTACCATGCTGTTTAGATTACAGTGGATTTGTGTTAAGTTTTAAGATGGAGAAATGTGAGTCCCCCAAATTAATTCTTCTTTTTCAAAATGGCTCTATTTCAGACCCCTTAACCCTTCTGTAGAAATATGATGATTGCATTTTTCATTTCCACAAAGAAAGATGTTGGGATTTTGTTTGGTTTTGCATTGAGTCTATATATTACTTTGGGTATGTGTGAAATCTTAACAATACTTAGTTTTTCAATCCATGAACAAGGAATGTCCTTCCATTTATTTAGGTCTACTATGATGTTTGGTAGTTTACTGTGTACAAGTCCTTTACATCTTTGTTAGATTTATTCCTATATAGTTGATTATTTTCATTGCTTTTTAAATGGATTTTTTAAACAAATCAATTTCATAAATAAATATTAATAAAACATACAATTCAAGGTGTACAATCAATGGTACATGGTATAAACACAAAGGTGTGCATTCATCATGTCAGTCATAATTAGAGCATTTTCATTATTTCATTAATAATAATAAACAAAAAATAGACAACAATTCCTCCCTGTCAATCTATGTTTCCCTTGATGGACATAGCTTCTTTTTCTGGTTATTCTTGCACATTATTTATTTGTTTATTAAGTAGTTTTATTGAGATAGATCCACATACCAAATGATCTATCTAAAGTGTATAATCAATGACTTTTAGTAAAATCACAATCTTGTACATTCATCAAATGATATTGTTGTAAAATATTTGTATTGATAGATTTTTTTTTTGAGGTACCCAGGAATGAACCTGGCACCTCACATGTGTGGAACCAGCACTCAATCCCTGCGTCACATCAGCTTCCTTGAGTTGTTGTTTTTTTTTATCTAATTTCCTTGTTGTTTCTTTTTATTTTTTCAGGACACACCAGGAACTGAACCCCTGAACTCTCTTGTGGAAGGTGGGTACTCAACTGCTCAAGCCAAATCTGCTCCTGTAAATGGATTCTTCTTGTTTTTATTTTTCTGAACGTTCCTTTCTTGTATATAAAAACACTAAATATTTTGTGGGTGTTGATCTTGTACCCCACCATTTTACTGAATTCATTTATTAGCTGGCTCTTGGAGCTTTGTTGTGAAATTTTTTCAGAATATTATATATATATAGGTCATGTCATTTGCCAATTGGGAAATTTACACTTCTTCCTTTCCAGTGTTTATTATTTTTCTTGCATAATTGCTCTGGAAAGAACTTACAGTTTAACATTGTAATACAGTAGTGGCAGTGGGCATCCTTGTCTTCTTCCTGATCTTAAAGGGAAGGTTTTCTGTTTTTCATCTTCAAGTAGGATGTTAGATATGAGCTTTTCATATATGCCCTTTATCTTATTGTGAAAGTTTTCTTCTGAAATTTGAAAATATGTTGAATGAAATAAGCTGGACACAGAAAGACAAATACTATATTATCTCACTGACATGAAATAATTTGAATAAACAAATTCTTAGAGTCATAATCTAGAATTTAGGTAACCAGGGAATGGGGAGGGTATAGAGAATAAAAACGGAAGTCTTACATGTACAGACTTCTTATTTGGGAAAATGGAAATGTTTTTGTAATTGATGGTAGTGATAGTAGCAAAATATTGAGAATGTAATTAACAACAGTGAAATATGTATCTGAAGTTAGATTGTATATATGTTAATATGATATTTTTCAAAGCTACTATAAAAATCATATGAGTGGGCCATGAAAAGTTTGAAAGATGGTTCCAAGAAGCTTCTTTTCTAAGAAGCAAATTTGTATTTCATTTGGAAATGGCCAGCAATTCTCAGGATTCATGTATCAGTTTACTATGGATGGAATAACAAATTATGAGAGAGTTGCTGTCCTTAAACAACGTAAAAATGTTCTCTTATACTCTGGAACCTAAAGTCTGTAATCAGTTATCACTGGGACAAAATAGTCACCTTCTTTTTTTTTGAAAGCTGCTTAGTTTCCCTTTATCTGTGGCTGTATCACTTCAGTTTATGGCTCCATGTTCACATTACCTTCTCATTTTCTGACTAAGCAAGTACTTCCTCATATCAAATATTATGTGATGCTGTAAGGGTTTACCTTCATAATCACGATAATTGCCTCTTCATAAGATTCTTAACTTAATCATATCTGCAAAACTTTGCAATGCTATGGCATAGTCCCATATGCCAGAGATTAGGAACTGGCATCTTAGGGGCCATTATTTAAGCTACTATATTCACATCAACTTCAAAGAAAACTCTTTGGAACTTCATTGTTCTTCCTTAAATGATTCAGTCTATTTTGTTGATAATGAGAATATAAACTTGTTAGCCATTCTTCCCTCAAATATAAATTCACCATTGGTCTTTCTCCTCTCCATTAGATTTTGATTATATGATGATAATGATAGAACTTCAGTTAATGTTTCAAAAGACTTGGTGTATTGTTTCTTTTTCAACTTTTTATTCTGTTTTGAAGATTATGTTTTTTCTATTGGTCTATCTTCAAGTTCTCTTTCTCTTTCATCTATAGTCTTCATTCTATTAATGAACAGATACACACTGAATTTTTTAATGAATATTTTTACTGTATTTTTTATTATAAAATTTCATTTGATTTTTTTTCTACTTTCAATTTCTTTGTTGATACATTTTTCACATTCACTTCAAAAGCATTCACCATTGAGTATCAGAGCAGTTATGTAGTAGCTGTTTTAAAGACATTGTAAGTTAATTCCAACATGTTTGTCATCTCAGTCTTAACTTCTGTTGATTTTTTTTTCACATACAACTACAAACTTACTCTTGTTAGAGTATCAAAAGTTGGGTTTCACTTATTGTTTTTTTCACAAGTTATAATTGTTATTGTGTCTTCAATTCTTCAGGGTATATACCCAGTCATGGAATTGCTGGATCATATGGACTTGGGAATTGTCTTGAGTGACATTGCAATGACAGATATAGGCTATTTTATACCATCATATAACATGCAGAACTGTGTGGGAGAGAGTGTGGTCTACAATGTGATCTATGGTCCATGCTTACTGGCAAAGCCACAGGATGTGTTTATCAATTTCAATTAATGTGCCACACTAATGAAGAATGTTTATATGTGGGAGGTTGTGTGAGGCATGGGAGGTGGGGAGTATGGGAATCCCTATATTTTTTGTGAAACATTTAATCTTTTAATGCAAAAGATTAATCTAAGTATCTTTTTTAATAATTTGAATACACAAATTCTTAGAGTCATAATCTAGAATCTTTTTTACAAAATTAAAAAAAAATTTTAAAGTTAAAAAAAAGAAAATGAATAAACAAGAACCAACTTGGTAAAAATATTTACAAAACATATATCTGGCAGATGACATGTAGCCACAATATAGAAAGAAAGAAATACAGACCAATTATAAAAAGATGAACAACCCATTTTATAAATGGGCAAAACAACTGAATAGACATTTCATGAAAATAAAATATATGATGGCCAGTGAGACATCAGGGAAATGCAAATTTAGGCCAAAAGGAGATAACGCTTCAAAACCACTAAGATGGCTAAAATTAAAAAACTACAAAAAACAAATGTTGGTGAGGATGTGAAGCAATTGGAACTCTAATTTGTTTCTGTATGACTGCAGAATGGTATAAGAAAGGACAACTGCTGTGGAGAACTTTTTGGCAGTTTCTTAAAAAGTTACGTACACATCTACCCTGCAATTCCTCCCCTAGGTATTTAACCAAGAGAAATGAAAGAAAATGTCCAAGAGACTTGTACAAGAATTTTTATGACTGTGTTACTCATAATAGCCAAAACCTAAAAATAACCCATGTTGGTATGCATTTAAAATGGCAACCACCTCAAAATGGCAGATCCAATGACTCAGCATTGCGGCCTCCTCCCCCCTGCCCCTGTGTTCTCCCAATATTACCTTATTTGGACATAAGCGGCCTGCGAGCCTTGTGGGTACCACCCACCTCCCCTGCCAGGAAGCCCTTTACCCAGCAACAGCTGACTATAGCCAATCATCACACAGATGCTGCCTCCAACCAATCAGCGGGCTACACGGTAGCCCTAAACCCTATAAATTG
>JAQZBX010064518.1:0-16478 GCA_029593785.1 Cabassous unicinctus | reverse complement strand
AGTAAGACATTTTGAAGACATTATTTTTAGTTAATGTGTGGCCAAGTCAATCAGGATGGGTTTTAATCCATATTACTGGAGGCTTTATAAAGATATGAAACATGAAGCCAGAATTCAGAGAAAGCCACAGGGAGGAGACAGAAACATGAAGTGATCAGAAACTGGAAGAGAAGACACAAGAAGAGAGAGATCACCATGTGACAGGCGGCAGAGATGCAAGCCATGGAACCCCAAAGTTTGCAGCAGGCTAGCACACAGAACACTACATACTGGGGAGAAAGCATAATCTTACTGATATATTCACTTTGACTTTTCTAGCCTCAAAACTGTGAGCTAATAAATATCTTTTATTAACTGTTTTAATTTCCTAGGCTGCTCAAGCAAATATGAAATGGGTTGGCTTAAACTATGGGAATTTATGAGCTAAAAATGTCTAAATCAAGGCATTATCAAGGCAATGCTTTCTCCTTGAAGACTGTGGTGTTCTGGGGCTGGCTGCTGGCAATCCTTGACTCCTCTGTCATATGATAAGGCACATGGCAGCATCTCCTGGTCTCTCCTTTCTCTTATGGGTTCCATTGATGTCCAGTCTCTTGCTTTCTGTGACTTTTTCTTTCTCTTTGTTTGAATTTCATTCTGTTTATGAAGGACTCCAGTAATAGTATTAAGACCCATCCTGATTGATAAGGGACCCTCCTTAACTGAAGTAGCCTCATCACAAGATCCTATTTACAGTGGGTTCACATCCACAAGAATGAATTAAATTTAAGAACATGTTTTTCTGGGGCACATACAGCTTCAAACCACCACACTGACCCATCATGTGGTATTCATCATAGCATCCTGGCAAACTAAGACACTCCCTTCTCCCCTCTCTCCCATACTTACCAATTCCCTAGTGTTTTGTTCAAAGTGAATAATTTATCTTCATCCCATGCTCTCCTGTCAGTTTATGAATTTCATGTCCTCTGTTATCTTCACAGGTGGGAGGATTAATATTAGACAGTAAGAAATAATTTTTTAACCATTTTAACTGACGGGATTGAGGAATTTGGATATATGGTGGAAGCAAGCTGACAGAACTTCTGCTTTCTCTGTGTTGTACCAAGCAATGTCATCATTGATAGTGTATGGGAAAGTAGTTGGGGAGGATGTTTGAAATAGCCAATGTGGAGCTTAGGATAAAGAGTTTATTAGTAAACACAGAAGATTATCTAGTAGCCCTGAGGCTCCAACTGAAGTTGGAGATCATGAATTTATAAGTGATATCCATCTGCACAAATGTGTGACTTTTTTCCAGCCATGCTTGTGTGTAAAAATGGGGTTGTGGACAGTTGTGTTGATCCAGGAGTGAGTTTTCCAGAAGAATTCAGGGGATGGATAATGGAAAGGGAAGTTGAAGATAAGAGTAAAATTTGTTGAAGTGATAAACCATCCATTAAAACTAGAGATGGAATAAGCATGAAGGACTAACAGGTAAGGTAAAAACAGGTCTGCAGGTGGGAATAAAGCACAATAGTGTTCAGATCGGGGTGGAAAGGCAACCCAGTAGCAGCTAGGTTCATGTGAGCAGGGAATCTGAGGGGACAGTACCTCTGCAGTCATCAGGGCACATATAAGGAGGGCTTCAGAATGGGTCAACAGCCTGGGCAAAGTCAGGCAATTGAGTATATACTGTGAGAAAAAGCAAATAAATATGTTAAAGATAATGGGAGCTAAGTTTCTCACTGTTAGAGAAGGGAAGCTAGAAGGAATCCTGTAATGTTGAATTTTAAGTATCAGTTAACTCAATGCTATTTCTCTACCTCTATATCTATCTCTATCTATCTATCTATCTATCTATCTATCTATCTATCTATCTATCTATCTAAATATGTGTATTTCATGTAGACATATTTCCTAACTCTGTCCACCGAGAGGGCTTGGGAGCAGAAACACCTCAGTAGCAATGAGCACAACCCTCAGGTTTTGTTTTCTAAATTCTACTCTCTACTTAAAGTAATGAGAGTTCTTTAGAGAAATTGCGTATTATAGCCTTGGGACAGGGAAAAAACAAGGTCAGCCTGTAATATACTGTGATGCCAAAAATTAGGGAAATGTGTAAAGTATGATGGGAGCATGTCAATTTCCCTACATACGATTCTTCTACTTGTTTTATTTGAACGTATAATTAGCACTATACTTGTTTAATATATGTCCCAGAGACTTAAATCTTCTGTGTGTTCATATGTCATATAATATAAGTTGAGCCCTGAAAGTCAGCAGAGTTACAGCCAATACCTGCTCTCCAGTTCATTGGACTCACCCAAGACAACTAACAAAATGATGGTGATGGACAATCCTCAACCACAAAAGCAAATTTTATCTACAACTACATGTAAAACAGTTCCTTCCATCTGCTCCATAATATCTAAGCCCCATCTCAATCCAAAGCAGAGTGGGCATCACCATCCTAAAATCCTCAAGATTGAGGAATGAACAAACATAAGGGGGGAATGCAACCACAAACCAAAGTAGACGTATAATTATTGTAGTAATGGAAGAACTTGTAATGTTGATATAAAGGCAGTGGTCACCAGAGATTCTGAGAAGAGGGGGAAGGAAGAATAAGTGGAACATAGGGCAATTTTAGGACATTGGAATTGTTCTGTATGATTTTGCAATGATGGATACAGGCCATTATACATTTTGTCAAAACCTATAAAATTGTGTGGTGTAAAGTGTAAACCATAATGTAAACTATAGACCATGGTTAGTAACAATGTTTCAATATTTGTTCATCAATTGTGGCAAATGTACGACACTCATGTAAGATGTTTTTAATAGGGAGAAATGTGAGAAGGGGAAGGGTGGGGTATATGGGAATCCCCTATATTTTCGATATAACTTTTCTGTAATCTAAAACTTCTTTAAAAATAAAGTAAAACAAAAGACACAGAATCCAGTTTTAAGGGGCTTCCACTGGTAAAATCTGGAACAACTTGGACATCAAAATAAATAATGATAGTAACAGTTTATAAGCCCCTGAAAAAGGAATGCATGAGCCCACTCTGATATAAATAAATGAATATATAAAATACAAAGCTCTTCTTTTTTTTTCCTAAAAGATTAAAGAAACACCATAAGTACTATAAACAAAGGCATAAAACAAGTGCTATAATTTTCTTTTTTTAAAACAATTTATTGAAGTATATCATTCATACATGAACATGCATAAACTATAAGTGTTCAGTAAACATCGTGATCTTACAAAACAAACATGCATAACATCATACAGGGCTCTCACACATCACTCCCCCACACAAACATCCTGCATTGTTGTGAAACATTTGTTAACAAATCATGAAAGAGCATCGTCAAAGTATTCCTACTAACTATAGTCCGTATTTTCCTCCCCTATACCTTTTTTAAAGGATTTATTTACTTATTTATTTACTTTTATCCATTTTTACACCACCCCCCTGTTTTTGCTGTTTCTGTGTCCATTTGCTGGGCAACTCTCTGTGTCCATTTCCTGCCCTCTCTTCTCATCCTTCTCCTGTTTTCACTGGAATTCCATCCTAGGAACCTCTGATGTGGGAGAGAGGCGTCCTACCGCCTGCACCACCTTAGTTCCAGGTTTTTTGGCGCATCTCACCTTGGCTCTCCCTTGTGTCACTCTCCTGTTACGTCATCATGTTGCTGCGTGGCTCGCGGGGCCTGACATCTCACCCACTCGCAGGGCCTGGTGGCACATCCCTGCATGGGGCCTGGTGGCCCACGCACCTTCTGTATTTTTCTTTTTTTAATTTTTACCGGGAGGTCCCGGGGGTCGAACCCAGGTCCCTCCATATGGGAGGCAGACACCCAACCACCCGGGCCACATCTGTCTCCCTGTTATATCTCTTAAGGTTGACCAAAGATACCCAAATTTACAGTCTTTTCATATACAGGATGGTCATATAATAAATCAGGCTTAGTTTATCATCAGCATTCTAAAAACCAGACCTAGGGAGAAAAACTAGGTCTGGGGACACATGCATGGTTTCTAATATAGCGAATGTTTAGCCTACCCTGATTATCACAAAATCAGGACAGCGAGAATATTCGCATACAAAGCTCTTCTTCACAGTATAATGCCAATTAATGGATGTAGAAGTTAGGATAAAATTAGAAAATTACCACTTAGCAACCATCATAGTAATAACTTAGTAAAAAAAATCAATGAATGCTAAAAATCTGAGTGAAAATGAAATGAAGAACAGTACATTTACATAGTTTCAAAGTACCTCCACACAAAATACTTATTAGTAAAAAGGAGAAAAGAAGAGCATTATGTGGAGAAACCCATCAGACATCACCTTAGTCAAGTGACCAAAATAACATGATCAGTGATGGAACAAATTGAGATTGTGTGCCACCTGATATGAGGCACTGAGTACACAGCACCACTTCTGAGATATCCCTGCCAAAGGTGCATAACTTGAATCTAATTATGAGGAAACATCAGACCACCACAAATTGAGTGACATTCTACAAAATAACTGGCTTGTAATCATTAAAAATGCCAAGGTTAGGAAAGTCAAGGGAATTCTGAAGAACTGTTCCAGTGGGAAGGAAACTAAAGAGATCTGACAGCATCATTCTTCCATGGATTCTTTTGCTATAAAGGATATTATTGGGACAATTAGAAAATTTTGATGGTTTTTCAATGGATGAAAGGTATATGCAATTTTCTTGGACTGTTTTTGGAACTTTTCTATAAGTTTGAAATTATTTCAAAATAAAAGTGGGAAAAAAAAAGAAAACAAAGGGGTCAAGGGAGCAATCATGAAATTGAAAAAAGCTGTCATGGGAGTAACTGAGTTACTGAGTACTGAGTAGCGATAGATGAGTGTAGTCAAAGAGTAGGATGCTTTAATTTATGATTTCATAGATGGGAGAGTTCTTCATTTTGACATTCTAGGGTGTTCAGGATTTATGGGAATGGGTGGCTGAAATGGAGTTGAGGTGAAGGTCATTGGAGATGAGAGGTCAAATAACTGATTGGCCAAGATGTTGGATGAGTCCTCTATATAGATGTTGAAATTGCCTAGAATGATGGCAAGATTTGGGATAGAGAAGACAACTGTAAATCAGTATGAAATTCTTTGGAGTATAAGAGAAGTGGGTGAAAAATAGAATTCTAAACCTGAGTGGTATGATCCTCAAAGGAGCAGAGATTTTTACAGCAAGTTAGGGGTGGAAGTGGCAGTGAGAAATAAAGACACCTTTCACAGCTCCTGATCTTGAGCTGAATCCACTAGAGAGGCTTGAACGAATCCCTTTGATGTAGAATATTTCCCAGGGCACAGAGCCAATCAGGCAGAAAACTTGTGGAGAATGGTTGAAAGATCTCTGGAAGGGCAAATGGTATCCAGCACAGTATGAGATCTAGGAAACAGGACCCAACAACAGAGAGACATGAAAAGAAGCCCTAGCATGAGAGCTGCACAAGTAAACCAGAGAACAACTCATCCGGATTTTGAGCAGGATGGATGGTTCCAGGAAAAAAATAAGTATTTTTAAAGATATGTTAGATCGACTTCATCAAAATTTAAAAACTACACCAGTGGAATATTATTCAGCTGTAAAAATGAATGAAGTTCTGATATATGTTACAACATGGATGAACCTTAAAAACATTATGCTGAGTGAAATAAGCAAGGCATATATGGACAAATACTGTATGATTCTATTTATATTAAATATCAATAAAAAGCAAATACATGGAGACAGAAAGTAGATTAGAGGTTGCCAGGGGCTGGGAGGAGGGGCAAGGAGGAGTTGTTACTTAGCGGGTACAGAATGCTTATAAATTTTAGAAATTCCAAGAAGAAAATAAAGAATAAAAAAAATAATGAATACAATCTTGAACGGTAAGAATAATTTGAGCTTTATACTAGCAAATGCCAAAAAAGAAAAAAAATGAGAGAGAAAGAGAGAGATCTGTTGCAACATTTGAGAGGACTTGGTTATAGTGATATAGAAAATGAGTCAAATACAAATGAGACAATTATTAACTATTAACTCCAGGGAAAACAAAAACTTGTACAAGAAAGGAAATGAAATTAAAATACACTAGTTTGCTCAGAAGTGAATAGTCATAATAATGTAAAATTGTGGCATAACTAGATATGAAGACTTGAGGGAGGACAAGTGGTCATTATCTTCCATATTTAGGAGCTCAATAGATAATATATAAAATAGGCTCATGAAGATGCAGAAATATGAACACATAATTATAAACATGGAGGTAAATAACAGAAGAAACTGCTTGAAAAAGTTGAAAGTTGTCTTTAGGGAACAGGACTCAAGGATGGGGGACCAGAGGACTGCTGTTTTATGTTATATGCCTTGTAGTTAATTTTCACAAACGTGCAGGGAAATGTGGAGGGCATGATTCCATCAAATATATATATTTATCTTTCTGTGTATTTACAGTGGTGTGTGATTTGTGTAAGGACAGAGAAAAGCATGGAAGGATTAATTCCAAATTGACACATATTGGGTGAAAATGAAGTGAGAAGGAGAGATGATCAACTTTTTAAAATTCAACCTTGTGTTGTTTGACTCATTACAACAAATCACTATTTTGTAATTTAAGAAAACATAAAACATTTAAAAATGGTTTCCATGAATTTTTCTCTGCCTCATGGTAATGAGTTTTCACTGAGTATCTTTTTGCTAGGCATAACAAATTTTACTTAGAATTTTACTCAGAACTACTTTCTGATTTCTCTCTGATAGAAAACATGGCTGAAACTCTTTTCTAGAAAGATCTGGCTTCTAAATAGATGATAGTGGATGTACAGAGTAGTTTCAGGACTTGGGGTAGGATATGTCACTATATAGCTTCTTTGGCCACCATAAGCCCATGATTTAAGACAGGTTTTCAGTTAGGCTCTTTTCCAACATATGGGTCAGGAACCATGGAGACTTCCCTCCTGGGTCTGGTATTCTCTTCTCCGGCCTTATGTCTGTTTTGTGATACTTTTAACTAGCATTGCCCAAATAGTCATCTAGTGCACAAAGGACCAAGTTAAAGAAAACAATAGCCCCTATCGATTGAACACTAGGATGTATCAGGCATTGTATGCTATCCTATTATTCCTTGCAACAACTCTGTGAGCCAGACAGGATAAACATTTTCTCCATTTAACAGATGAAGAAACTGAGGCTCAGAGAAGTATAGTAACTTGCCTAAGCCCTGAAAAAGAGTGGTGGAGCAAGACACAGATCAAGGTCATTTCCAAACCATGTGTTGAACTTTCCTTACCATAGTTTATTTCTTTTGGTGAAAACTGAAGTGTGGAGAGTTGTGCCTTAACCAAGTTCACCCAGATATTAAGTAATAAAGCTCAGATTTGAATTCAGATTTATCTGACCCCAGGATTGTCTATACTCTTAACCACTAATCATTATCTTCCTTAAACTAGCTTAAACTAGCAGAAACTGTTTGTCTAGGAAAAAAATATTCCCTCCAAAACTGATATTCTTGGAGGTTTTTGTGTACACTTTTTCTTAGGACCCACAAACTTTAAATGACCATTCTTTGCTAGGGTTTGGGACTTGCTACCTTCCCTAAATAAAAGAGAAACTTACCATGAGGTTAACATGCACCATAGAACCTTTGAAGCCTCACAAATATCATGGTTTGTAGGGCAGTAGTGTTGTCTGAGTATGAGTGTTCTTGAGCTAAATTTACATTCTGCAGTAGAAAGCCTTAAGTCATATTCTGTCAATGCCGAGGCATTTAAGTATTGTTGTGACTATCCAGCTATCAGGTGGGTATTAATTGAGTAGCAATTATCTACCTAATATTGCAACTGAATATGTAGGATAAATGCTACCAAAAGAACCAAGATATATTTTAGGAAGACTGAAGTGGAGGCAGAGAAATCACCATGTTTTAGAAAGCCTATAGAAGACGCCTGATGGGGACTTTTGGCTTATGAAGCAAGTCTGCGAGGGAGGTATATAATCACAGTGAAAAAATGGAGATGTGATAAAGAGTACCCGAGGTAATGGAAGGTATTATATTGGGGTTCAGAACTTCCATGTGACTCTATCTCTACCATGCTATGTGATTTTGAGCGGGTCACTTCCCTCACTCTAGGCCTAAATTCCCTTCTCTATAAAGTGAGAATGTTGGACTAGAGCAATGAGTCTCAAATTTTAGTATGCATTGGAATTAACTATGATGTTTATTACAAAGGCTGCTTCCTGTGGCCCCACTCAAAATGTACTGAATCAGAGTATCTAGGGGAGGAGGAAGAAATAGGTTTGTTTTTTTTTAAGCTCCCCTGATGGTTCTGAAGCATGTGGTTCTTGAACCACACTTTTGAGAAACTCTGGACTCCATGGTCTTTCCCAGCTCCAACATTTCAGGAAAGAATATCCAGATGGCACTAATAAGGATGAGATTGAAAGGAGAAGCAGGGGTTGAGGGAATGATTTCTCTCTTTTATTAATTTACTGAGTCAGCAAATATTTATTCAGGGCTGACGCTGTGCCTGTGGGAGACTTGTAGTCCAGTTTTTCCATATGCTTTCTTGATTTTGGTGACTTGGAAGGGAATTGGGAATACTCATCTTATAAAGAGTAGTATCTTTTAATATCTGGAATACTGCTTAGTGATGTGTGTGGGAAATTAGAAATTGATATAAGAAGCTGTAAGATTATTCATACTAGCCAAAAAGTAGAAACAACCCAGATGTCTATCAATTGATGAATGGATAAATAAAATGTGATATATCCATACAGTGGAAGAATATTTGACAATAAAAAGAATGAAATGCTGATACATACTATAACATGGATGAACCTTGAAAGCATTATGCTGAGTTAAAGCCAGACATGAAACACCACATATTATATTATTCCATGTATATGAAATATCCAGAACTGCTTAAGGCTGGTTGTGGCATTGGGAATGATAGATAACAGGTACAAGGTTTCTTTTTGGGGTGATAAAAATGTTTAAAATTGATTGTGATGATGGTTGCATAGCTTGTGTGAATATACTAAAAACCATTAAAGTGTACACTTTAAATGAATGAATTATATGGTATGTGAATTATATTTTAATAAAGCTGTTATATGTATTTAAAAAGAAAAAAGTGTAAGATTACTTGTTGCCTGTTTAAGAAGTTGGAAGAAGGTATACCAACCCTTAATGTAAATGGGAAACCAAACCCATGCCCGCTTTAGCAGAGTCTCTTTTTAATGCACATCCTTGTAAATCACAGTTGGTTCCTCATTTCAGGAGTCCATCCTGTGTGCTAGTTAGATGCTCTGAAGCAACTTGTTAGCTGGTATTATGTAAACCTTTGTTGTGTTTCCTTTAATTAAATTCAAGCATTTTTGTTCATTAACAAGCCATAGCAGCTGGAGTGGCTGCTCTTGGTCTTGTATAAATAGCAGCAGAGTGTGCATGCCTTGAAAAGAAAGAGATGTCATAATAAATAGTGTGACCCCAATGCAGTATAATTAGACAAAAAGTGGTGCTTGTCAGACTGAATAAAACCTTCCAAGTATGTCCTTTAAATTCCCTGTCTTCCTTGGGAGCCAGTTCCCTCACTCCCACCTCAGGCAGTTTGGGGTCAGTTTTTACCTTCTATTCTTTACTGTAGAATCTAAAACTTTGTGTCAAGAGAGCTGACCATTAGTCTCTCTCTCTATTAGTCTCTCTATTTTAGTATGCATTATTAAGAAGTGGCATCCCTTCAATTAGCACAGTATGTGGCACCTTTTTGATTCTTAATGGGTGTTTATTTAATGAAAGAAGATCTTTTCTTTTTCGGACCTAGAGATGCCCTGTCTAGAGTCCTTCGTGCAAATAGGATTCCTTGCTTGCTTTACAGGTCCAGAACGTTCCTGAAGCCCTTTGCTACCTGCACATAGGCATGTACCACATGAATTTTCAAAAATCTAAATATTAATCACATGTCAAAACCTATTAACTAATAGCTGGTCTATAAACCATGTAAAAAGATTAGAACCATATAGGAAAGTATGAAAAAAAGAGAAAAAAATCTCTGTAGCATATAGATTGAAATTTAATCAAATTCTACTCATTTTCAACTCTCCTATCATTTTTATTAGTCTTCACAATAAAAGCACTTCAGGGGATCCACACAGCAGTGAAAAAAATTGGCCTAACCACAAAATGTGCCCAGCATTCTAAATAGCTTAGTACCTTCTTAATAAAGATCATGATTTGAAACTTTAGCTCTATTTTTTTTTTGCTTCCAAAATCTGTAACAAAATAAAATTGTATGTCTTGCAACTAATCAGAAATTGAAGCACAGAATCCCATTTGCTTTGTTTTGGAGAGCACGTGCTAGTTGCTAGTTATATTTGGAGATGAATAATTTAAAACACTTTTACATTTGTATAGCACCTTAAAAATTTTATAACACTTGAATATAAAATATTTCATTTGAGCCTCAGAATAGCCCTTTGAAATAAGCAGAGCATGGTACTAAAATCATAGAACTACAGGGCTCAAAAGAACCTAAAGACAAGTTGTTTAACAGTCCACCCCGCTTGGCATTGCTGAAACTGAGACAAAGAGAAGGTCAACTGTTGGCTCAAGGTGGTACTTCAAGTTTTCTTATGAGAGGCATTCACTTTATAAATGTCTAATGACACTCAGAGGTAGAAAATATTAGTGAAACCACTGCAGTGCTCAAGGTTGTCAGGGAAGGATTAGAACCTGGAAGTCCCTGCCTTGGGGTCCTAAGCATAGACTGCTCTTTCCTCAGTACCTTTTATACACATCACTTTGACTCTTTCCTATCATTGACTTTACTATAATCTTCCAAATATATATACCTTCTGCAGTCTCCAAAGCAGTTAAACCCCCATCGGTGGACATAAAATTTCTTGGTCTGACAATCTTATTTTTATGTTGCCTTCAGAATTTCAGGTTGCCTGAGGTGCCTATTGATTAAGCTACATTCTGGAGAACTAAATATATGTAAAATATTATATGGCTCTCCTATTGAATACAAAACTGTAAATTAATGGATCTCTCTTGTTGACATCATAAAGTATGCAGGCCTGAAGTACAACTGTAATGTTCTTTGCAGGACCATATATTTTACTTGTAATGTCTATAAAATGAATGGTTGTTCAAATGTAAAAGCTGTGACAAAACAGGAGTGTTTACACAGTGGGAGAAGGATGACAGTGAGGACATGCATCTGAGAGGCCAGAGATGGCTGGGGGAAAGAAATAATAAGATGGACCAGTAGTAGAACAAACTTAACTGTGGAAGTCACGGCGAGATTTAATCAATATATCAATCTTGAATATGGTTAGAGGTGATATAAGCATGTTTTTTATTGTTTGTTTTTTCCTGTTAGTGTTATTTTGTCTCTAAGTGCTATAAGATATAACTGGAAATGTGGCAGAAGAGCGGAGCCAGGTAATTTGGGAGATGAATTAGGAGTCCCATACATGAGAAGGCATTTGTAAGTCTGACTTAAATTGGGCTGAAAGTAGCACAGAGCAAGTCCTAGTTTGAGAAAAGTGGCTAAAATAGATATTGGTGTATATATATTTTTTCTCCTACTCCTTTGGCTCCTTCTCCCCTTGCCCCACAACATAACCCCAGTAGATTGTTCTGCCTTTAAAATAACTCTCCTTCCACAACCCCATCCTAAGTTTCAATAAACAAGTTTCTCAGGTCAGAATTATAAGAAATGTTGCTTCAGTCCATCCAAATTTGCATTGTATATGGCTCCTCCAAGTTCTGAAAGTATTGTAACTAAACCAACCTGCTATTAAGAATGTGAAATTTCATCTCCTGCAGTAGTGAGCTGTGAGATCACAAGCAACTTATCTCAGCACCCACAAGAATTTTCTCTGGGCTGTAAAGTCAAGCATCTTGGTTATCGTGTAAGCATTAATTTTTAATGCTTTAATTTGACCAAAAGCGATTTTGTTGTTTGTGAAGGCCTCCCACTTCTTTTGCTTTGGAAAAAAATCTGGAGTTCTGAGTCCGAGCTTTTTCCTTTCTTAATTCTAAAAGCAATTTTCTCAGCTTTTCTCCCTCCTGAGTAGGATTGAACGTATTTGACTAAGAACCTTGTGCACCTCTTCATGTTTTAGTTGCTCTTCTCTTCATTCATTTGTTAATCCTTCTTATGTTGTTGAAAAACAGGTCCCCAATTCTGAACACAGTGAAGGAAAGAACAGTATCCTTCTGAGTTATGCAAGGCTTGCCATGTGAGAGGATCAGAACACTTTTAAGATGTGGGGGCCCGGAAGACCCAAATTAAGTCTTGAGGGCAGGGGAACTCAATCAGGGATGCGCCTTCCTAGTATCACTCCTTACTAGCTCTGTGACTAGTCACTTAACTTCTATGAGCCTGTCCAAGTTACAATATATGTAAAATGAGGGCAATAATAGTACCTACTCAAAGGGTTGTTATGAGAAGTAAATGAAGTGATGCATATAAAGGGTTTAGGACAGTATTTGGGTTTGCTATCAGCATGTTAGCTGTCTTCTACCACCACCACCACAGATACTCAGGACCATCTCCAGAATTCATTTTGATTCAATAGGCCTTGGGCTATGACACAGGCTTGCACATTTTAAGAAAGCTCCTTGGGGCATTCTGATGCCTACCACTTAATTAAGACATACTGATCTAGGAAGGGATTCTCAAACTTTAATGTATATTCGAGTCAACTCGGGGAGAGGGTTATTAAAATTAAATTCCCAGTCTTACCCCTAGAAATTGTGGTACTCTACAACAGGTGGTGGGGACCCAAGAAAGTGCATTTTAACTAGTACTCTGGTTGGTTTTGATGCAGGTGGTCTGCAGAGCATCCTTTGGGAAAGACAACTATAGAGGATTCACATTGTACTGTTGGTATGGCCCATGCCATACCAGGTGAAACTGCTGACTTACTTACAGTGGGAAAAAAGGCACGAGCTATTAGGTGGTTTTCTAGTTATGATAATGGGTTTGTACACATATGCATGTTCTACATCTTGACCAAGGGTATGTAGTTGCAACATGACTGTAGTGGGTAGAGTCTGTAGATATATAAATAAGAAAAGCTAATTAACCATAGGGGAAGAGAATCTTTGACAATGAAACCCATATCTTTGACCCTCGGATTATTAGCAATGTGGCCTAACCAACTGAGTTTACTATCCAATAGCTGCAAGAAAACTGTAGGAAGAAGGAAGCAAGATCGCTTTGTACTAGGCATTCACTATGTACTGGTGCTTATAAGTCTAGTGATTTATTTTTAGTGGCATAATGCTTTATTTGATTACTTTAAAAGAAATTTCCATTCTCTCATATCTGAAAAGAGAAAAATGAGGACTTTGAGGAATTTTGAATTCTCATTTCTTTGTAGCTCATGATGCACAACATCTGGCTCTCCACTGATTGTGGAAATGGACCTTTATATTCATAATGATTATTTAGGTTTCTGTAGCATTTTGAAAGCTCACTAACCACTAAGGTTAAACATAATGCCCACCCCCCGCAACACTCATTTTTAAGAGTCTTATCTTTTCTAATTTTTGGGCCCTGTTCCTTTTCAGGTCAGTGGGACCACCCCTGAACTTTCTGAAGAGTATATAAAAGACAACATTTTGTAGAGTTATTTAACCTCCAGTTTTGCTTTCTTGTAGTCCAGGCCATATCCAGGATCAGCCTTGGAATTGGTGCTAAGAATTGAAAATTAGAGCAGAGCACCCATGAAAGGTCATCTTTTTGAAATCCAGCACAAATCTCCAGTCTTATATTTACTTTTGGAACCTAGAATCCTAAATTGTCTTTGATGTAGATGAATTTTGTTCATGATCTGGTTTTTCAAGTGCTTCAGAAAAATTATCTTTGGATGTTTAGAGAGTTAACTCTTGCTTTTATAAGGTTATCCATTTGGAATAGTATACCAAGCAAAGTTCATTAACTTAAATGAGATTAATGATACATAGCTTTTTGAAGACAAGCAAATACGTTATTTGCCTGTAGGTTTCTGCATTTTCTCGAGTAAAGCCCAGAGGGACTTGAAATCTGAATATTCTTCACTTGTAGCTCTCAGATAAAGCAAGGAATCTTGTTGTCTCAAATGCCTGAACATCTGCTTTGGGGCAAACTACATTTCTTTAAATATACATGCAATTTGAGTCTTAAGAAGAGAAAAAATTATATCTAAGACATGATTTCTATAAATAGAGAAGAAAGGTTATTTAGTTTCTTCATTTTTTAATGGTGTGAATATATAGCTGTCCACAGTCTGCCTTTTTAAGGAATTGAGAAAATCCTCCAACGGTAGTTTTATATTTTTGTGCCATTTAAATATAACCTTATCTCTTAATGCCACTTGATTTTATGAAGTCTTTTTCTACTTTGTGATATGTTTTTTTTAAATTTAAATTACTAGTAAATACTGTATGTTATGGGTAAAGACTCAAAAGTGGCTAATATCTTCAGCAAAGACAAACCATTAGCAATTATATGAACCAGGATCTGGCTTATAGGGTAAAAGATTTAAATTTTTTAAAAATGTTGCAAAAAAAAGTGACAACCTGATACACTTTATGTTGTGAAAGTGAACTACCTGTGTGCCTTATGTTGAGATGTGTTATCAGATTCAGCCTTTGTTCTTAGAGTGGAATAAAAGACTCAGTGATATTTTAACAAGTTATCATTTGCTCACTGACACTAATGAAGGCAGGAGACTTTAGTAAAAACAAATTGTTAGCATTGACAATAGTTAGAAGAGTAATCTCTAATTAATATACTAGTCACCCTTCCTACCAGTATTAGCCTGAGTTGGCTTTTTATCCTTGATATATTCATTAGAGTAGTTTTGAATATTTTACCACTAGGCTTTTGATAATATTCTTTTTTAAAAACCACCATTTCTTGTATGAATGAACATATTGTTCTTATCTAGACTGAGCATTCTCAAAAAGATGATGGGAGTTCTAAATCTTATCCTCTCTTCACCATGTAAAGAGAATCAAACTTTGGCCCAGCAATAATTAGGAAAGGGACACAAGTCCATTTTCTTGTTTGTTTGTTTTTTAATGCAGCACATATCAAGAGAGACAAACTATGATTAGAATTTTAGTATGATCAGGTGTATCAAACGATTGCTGGGCCATGGGTCAAGTTACTTCCATGCTAGGCTGGCCTCTGTCACTGACTGTATTAGTCAGCCCAAAAGAGTGCTGATGCAAAGTACCAGAAATCTGTTAGCTTTTATAAAGGGTATTTATTTGGGGTACAAGCTTATAGTCACAAGACCCTAAAGAGTACAACTCAAGGTTACTTCCTCACCCAAAGTCTGTTGCCACGTGTTGAAGCAAGATGGCAGGTGATGTCTGTGGGGGTTCAGCCTTCTTCTCTCTCTTAAGGCTCTGTGGTCCCAGATTCTCCTTATCTCAGCTGTAGGCTGGCATGAGGCTAGTCATTCTCCCCGGGGATTGTTTCTTTCTGGGATCAGCTGCTCTGTTCTCTTCACAAGGTCAGCTGTAGACTTCAGGCTCATCTCTCTTCCTGCGGCTGCAGGATCCTCTGTGTATCTTCTCTGTGTCTGCGTCTATATACATTTACTTCCGTGTGAGAGTCTGTTTCATCCACAAGGGGCCTGGGACTCAATGCTGAGTCGCACTCTAATGACTTGGTTGAATCAGAGCCCTAATCTTGACATAATTTAATCAAACATCTCAGCTGAATCTAATACAATCAAAGGGTTTTCACGCCAGAGGAACTGACCAGTTTACAAACACAATCTGATATCCAATTTTGGAATTCATAAACAATACCAAACTGCTACATTGACAAGCTGTATGACCTCACAAAGATATTTTTTGGCCTCAGTTTTCTGACTATTTTGCAAGAGAGATGGATTCTTCTGCATGACTACTTAGGCTCTCTACAGTTGTAAAAGCCCATGATTCTGTGATTTAAATTGCTAATTATGAGATAGTTCCACTCCCACAATTTGTTCATGCCCACTCCCTCTAATCCCATTGAGTATCCTCTGTACACAGGAGATGAAACACATTGACTTCTCTTCTGGAAAATAGTCCCAGACCAGGAAATTTCCCATAAGTCCAATGATTTCTAAGAATACAGTACTCTTCTGCATCCCTTTACAAGGAAAGGCACAAAAAGGCAAATAAGTATATTCTACAAACTATTTGGCAAGTGCCTGGAATTATTTTGACTAAGTGGAAAACTTCTTATTTTATTTCGTCTCATCTCTACTTTTTGAATTGAGAGAATCTTTTTATCTGCTTCCTTTCCTTTGACTTTGCATTTGCTGTTCAGATAAATACAAGTGGTACTAACATTGGCCTAGCATTAAATAGCCATGGAGGACAGGCTTGCCCATCTACCATCTGCCCCCCAACAGCAACAAAAAATATAGAAACTCAAAAGGAACAAGTACAACTCTGAACCCCTGTGACCCTC
>JAQZBX010064517.1:0-16476 GCA_029593785.1 Cabassous unicinctus | reverse complement strand
CTGTATATGTGAGGGTCTATTTCTGAGTTCTCAATTTGGTTCCATTGGTCAATCTGTCTGTCTTTATTCCAGTACCATGCTGTTTTACCCCTTAGCTGAGCAATATGTTTTAAAGTCAGGAAGTGCGAGTCCTCCAAAATCATTCTACCTTTATAAAAACATCTTTGACTATTCAGGGACACCCTCCAAATGAATTTGGTAAATGTCTTTATGGTTTGTGGAAAAAGTAGCTGTTGAGATTTTTATTGAGATTGTGTTGAATCTATAAATCACTTTAGGTAGAATTGACTTCTTAATGATATTTATTCTTCCAACCCATGAACATGAAATGTCCTCCCATTCATTTAAGACTTCTTTTGTTTCTTTTAGCAGTGTTTTGCAATTTTCTGAATACAGGTCCTATATGTGCTTAGTTAAGTTTTTTCCTAAAGATTTGATTGCTTTAGTCACTATTATAATAGAATTCTTTTTCTGATTTGCTCCTCAGATTTCACATCAGTAGTGTATAAAAATGCTATTGATTTTTGCATATTAATCTTGTATCCCAACACTTTGCTGAATTCACCAATTAGTTCTAGAAGCTTTGTTATGGAATTTCCAGGATGTTCTAGATATAGGACATATTATCAGCAAGTAGTGCAAGTTTTACTTCTTCCTTTCCTATCTGGGTGATTTTTGTTTCTTTATCTAGCCTTATTGCTCTAGCTAGAACTTCTAGCACAATACTCAAAAGCAATGGTGACAGTGGGTACCTTTCCCTTATTCCTGATCTCAGTGAGAAAGCTTTCAGAGTTTTGACATTGAGTAAAAAGTTATATGTGGGTTTTTCATATATTTATTTTGACATATTGATTAAGCTTCCTTCTATCCCAATCCTTTGGAGTATTTTTAACAAAAAATGGTGCTGTATTTTGTCAAATGTCTTTTCTGCATCAATCAGAGGATCATGTGATTTTTCATCTTTAATTTATCTATGTGGTTTATTATACTAACTCATTTTCTTGTATTGAACCACCCTTGCATACCTGGGACAAAACCCACTTGATTGGGGTGTATAATTCTTTTAATGTGCTTTTGGATTCTGTTTTCAAGTATTTTGTTGAGGATTTTTACATCTATATTCATTAGAGACATTGATCTGTAATTTTCTTTTTGTAGTATGTATATCTGGCTTTTGTATTAGGGTGGTGTTGGCTTCTGAGAATGTGTTTGGTAGCTTTCTTTCCCATTCAATTTTTTGGAAGAGCTTGAGCAATATTGGTAGTAGATTGTCTTTGAATGAATGGTACAATTCATCTGTGAAGCCATCTGGTCCTGGGATTTTCATGATTGGGAGGATTTTTTTTTTTGAGGTAATGGGGCCAGGGTTTGAACCCAGGGTCTTGTATGTGGGAAGCTGGTGCTCAACTGCTTGAACCACATATGCTCCTCTTTGGGAGATTTTTGATGACTGTTTCAATCTCTTCACTTGTGATTGGTTTGTTGAGGTTTTCTATTTCTTCTAAGGTCAGTGTAGGTGGTTTAGATGTTTCTAAGAATTTGTCCATTGCATCTATATTGTTTGGTTCTTTGGCATACACTTCATCATAGTATTCTCTCATAATCTCTCTTATCTATATAGGGTCCATTGTAATGTCCCCCCATCATTTTTTATTTCATTTATTTGCATCTTCTCTCATTTCTTAGCTACAATGGAAAAACAGCTAGGTACTGGCACAGATATGGACAGATTGAGCAATGGAAACATATCAGGAACACACAAATAGACCCTCATATCTACAGTCAAGTGATTTTTAACAAAGCTGTCAAGCCCTCAGAACTGAGACAAAACAGCCTAGTCAAACAAATTGTGCTGGGAGAACTGGATATTCCTCTCCAAAGGAAAGAAACTTAAGCCCTATCTCACACCATCTACAAAATTAGCTCAAAATGGAGATGTGGGGGCAGCAAGTGGCTGAATAAGGTGTTCAAACAGACAGCTCATCCTACAGAGCAGTTAGTGATCTAAACATAGATATCTAAAGCATATGTTTGGGGGACTCAGGAGACCACAAGGGCATGCTGTAACATCCTTGAAGGAATGGAAGGAGGTGAATGCCCATCTGCATTGAAGATTTGTGATTAGAGCACTCCATACTGTGGAGACCAGTGCCCATATTCCACTGGTGGCACAATTCACCTCAGGAGCTATTCTGTGGCTGGAGTTGGTAGCTCCATTTCCCAAAGTAGGGAGAGGAAGAGATGGTTAAGCACCAACTTTAGTTACTGCTTAATAAATTTGGGTGGCTAAAGTATAGTCCTAATAACAGCTAATGTTTGAAACTGTCCATGTTAAAAGGAGTCAGGATGCCACCATTTTAACTCTGCCCCTGGCATGAGGGGAAGTGGGGCTATTTAAAATCATATAATGATAGAGGTAAGCTTCTTTCCAAACAGATCAAATTGTAGCCCAAGCTAGCATAGGCCCCAGCTCCAAGTCTGGCAGCAAAGAAGCTGGGTGGAACTGCACCTGCCTCTCCAAGCAACTGCAGGCACTTTACACTGGCACAGCCTGGACATTCAGACATGGGGGCTCCATCATCAATCCCAATGGGATAGGAGGGGAGCCGTGTTTCCTTAGCCTCTCTGGGCAACTCTAGGCCCATTCAGCCCACACAAAGTGGTTTGTTGAGCACCTGGGACTCCACCCTCATACCACATAAGATAGGAAGGGGCTAGAGTTTCCTCAACCTCTCAGGACAACTGCAGATACTTTTGGCCTACATGATCTCAATTGTTGGATGCTTGTGGCTCACCCCTGATTGGACAAGAGGGAGTGGTATTTCCCCAGCCTGTCTAGGTAACTGCAGGTGCTTTCTGCCCACACAAACTGAATAATCAGACACCTGTAACACCATCCCCACCCCCAAGTAGGATAAGAGGGAAGCTGTGTTTTCTGACTTTCTGGGAAACAGTAGGCAAGTTTGAACATACAAACTGTACTGTTGGGTGCCTATGGATCTATCCAAACCCTCCAATAGGTTAGGAGGGACTGTTGTTTCCTCAGCCCTTATGGGCAGGAAGACACTTTTGACCTTCATGAAGTGAACTGTTTGGTGCCTGTGGATGCACCATCACTCCCGATAGGATAAGAGGGGTCTTCTCTTTCCTCAGCCTCTCAGGCACCTCCCCCCACATGGGAGGCCCTGGATTCTGTTCCAGGTGCCTCCTAAAGAAGATAGACATAGTGAGTAGACACAAGTACAAAACAATGAGCAGACAGATGAGGGAGTCATTTCAGGGAGGGGGGAAACAAATGAATAAATTCTTTTTTAAAAAATACACTGGAGACACATTACAGCAAACTGGAAGAGGCAGAAGAAAAGCTCAGTATGCTTGAAGACATGGGCTATATGAGAGTGAATATACAAAAGGACAGATGAAGAAAAAATGGACAAAATTAAACAGGGTCTCATGTAACAAAATGAAAGCAAGAGATGTGCAAACATAAGTATTATGTCTGTCCAAGAAGGAGAGGATAAGGGAAATGGGGCAGAAGGAATACAAGAAGAAATAATGGTAGAAAATTTACCAACCCTATTGAAAGATATAGAGATCCATGTTGAAGCACAACATACTCCCATTAGAATAAATCTGAGTAGACTAACTCCAAGACACATACAAATCATAATGTCAAAGAGAATTCTGAGAGCAGCAAGAGATGCATAAACTACAAGGCATAAACTACAAGGCATACCCAATAAGATTAAATAATGATTTCTCATCAATAGCCATGTAGGCAAGATGGCAGTGGTATGGTGTATTTAAGATACTGAGAGAGATGCTTGGAAGAGTCTAGAAATGAACATTATATCATTAAAAGTAACTAAAAGAGTTAAAAGTGTGGTGAAAATAAAATATGACTGATAAAATTCATAGGTCAAAATAGGTGACATAATAACCCCTTTATACTAATAACATTGAATGCTAATGGATTAAACTCAATCAAAAGACACAGACTGGTGGAATGGATAGAAAATATGGAGCCATCTATATGCTGTCAACAAGAGACCCTCCTTAGGCCCAAGGATACCCATAGATTGAAAGTAAAAGACTGGAGTTTCCAGGAAAATGGCATCATTGTATGTAGGCATTGCCCATCTTTTTCATGAAAAAAGCAGAGAAGGGGCAAAATCCTACATAACTGAGCTCTTTTGGAAATCCACAGAGCAGGAGGCTTCAGGGCATTGATCTGGAGGGAGCTGGACAAAGACATAGAGACTGCAAGAGATAACCATGAGTTGCTCACCCCTGTGTCTGGAAACAGTGGGTGGTTAAGTCCCACTCTCAAGGCAAATAGCCTCTGTGGACCACCAGGCTCTAACTAGTGAACTGAGTGGGAAAGAGTATTTCCTGGGAGGAAGACAGGACTGGCTAAGTGTGGAAAGTGGTTTCCTTTCCATGGGTTTGGACACACGAGCTCCCTTTGAAACTCAGGGAGGAAAACAGTTAGCACTGAGGTGGCCCCATGATAAGAGGAGAGGGGTATCTGCTCAGGCAGGCTGTCACACCCATCTGCCCTGGGAGAGAGAAACTTGATCAGGGAGGGGCTGAGACAGGCAAATAACCAGAACAGCCCGTGAAAACTATTAAAAGTCCATCTTGCAGAATGGAAACAGGGGCAGGAAGGGCCCAATAAGCTTTCAAAAGCCTAGTCTTTATAGCTGCTGTAGTGCAGTGGGAGAATTCCTGCCTTGCATGTAGAAGGTCACTGGTTCAAATACTGATACTGCCTAAAAGAAGGGATCCAGGGATAGTTAAGGCATGCAGCTGACACCTTACTTAGGATACTTACAGACTGAGTTTTTACTGTTTTGTTTTGTGGTTTTTTGGATTTTTTCTTTCTTTTTCCTTTATTTTATTTGCTAAAACTGGATTCATCACCTGTGGAGGACGGGATGTAGGGTGATTAATTAATGAGCACAAGCAGCCTGAGAAGATCTCTAGGATCCTAAGAGGGAAGGCTGTTTTTCCTGGATTGCTTCTTTGTTGCTGTTTTGTTTCTTGTTTGTTCTTTTCCCTTTCTTTTGTTTTCTCTTCTTTTAATTTTTTTTAACCTACTTTATTTCTCTACTTTCCTTCATTTTTCTGTCTTCTGTTGCTTTTCTTCCATTCCATCCTTTCTTGTTTTGGTCTAAATTTTATTTTTCTCTCTCTCCTTTTTTTTCTTTCCTTCTATTCTCTTCTCATCTGTCTGCCTTTTAATTCCTTCTGTTTTTTCTCTTTATATTATGTTTCTAGTTGTATTTTTTCTACTCATCTGCCCTGCCTTTTAATTCACTGTTTTTCCATTTTATCTCTTGTTTCATCTTTTCTATTCTACAGCTTTTTATTCTTATTCCATTGTATTTTTTTTTATTTTTCACTCATATTACATAGTTTCCTAGCTCTTGCAAAAATCCTCTTCTAACTTTTTTAGTATTATATCACAATTACTATTTTTCTCTTCTTATCTCTTTCTGTTTCTCTGGTCCCAATCTTTTCCCCAAGGGACACAAAGAACTGCAAGGATATAGAATAAGTGGAACCAAGTATCAAAAATTAACCTTACCACACAAAAAGAAACAACAAAATATAACCCTAGAGTAGAAAGACAAGCTAACCAACCAAATAAGCCCATCAAAATAAACAGATGCCCAGACACCAAGAAAAAATTACAAGCCATACTAAGAAACAGGAACATATGGCCAAGTTTAACAAACTAAAATAAAAGGAGGAGATGCAGAATGTGGAAAAAACTTATCAATGATGTCCAAAGAAATATCAAGAATCAACTTAATGAAGTCAAGGAAGAGATAAAAGATATTAAGAAGACACTGGGGGAACATACTGAAAAAATTATAAACAAATAAAAAGGAAACACATCTGATGGTGATGAATGGAACAATACAAAAAATCAAAAATACACAGGAAGCACATAGTGGCAGACTTGAACATGCAGAGGAAAGAATCAATAATGCAGAAGACAGCACAACAATCAGACAGATAGAATAGATAGATAAAAAATAGAGAAAATCCAACAGGGACTTAGGACTACAAATGACAACATGAAATGCACAATCATATGCATTACAGGCATCACAGAAAGAGAAGAGAGGGAAAGGGGTCAGGAGGATTATTGGAGAAAATAACAGCTGAAAAGTTCCAAACTTTATTGAGGGACATTAATGTACATTACCAGGATGCAAAGACACCTCAAACACTGTAAACAATAACAGGGCTACTCCAAGACATATACTTATCAAATTGCCCAATGTGCAAGACAAAGAGAATACTAAGAGCAGCACCAGAAAGATATCCACCTTATACAAGGGAACATTGATAAGATTAAGTGCTGATTTCTCATCTGAAACAATGGAGGCAAGAAAGCAGTGGTATGACATACTGAAGGTGCTAAAAAAAAAAAACCAAACTTCTAGCCAAGAATTCTCTACCCAGCAAAGCTGACATTCAAAAATGAGGTAGAGTTCAAGGTATTCACAGGTAAACAGAAATTAAGAGAGTATGTCAATAAGAAACCTGGAGGCTCTGGGGGCAGGGAAAGGGAAAAGCACAGTTGTAATACAGGTGCTTTTGCAGGATTTGGGAATTGTCCTGAGTGACATTACAATGACAGACATAGGCCTTTTTATATCATCATATAACATGCAGAACTGTGTGGGAGACAGTGTGGTCTACAATGTGAACTGAACTATGGTCCATGCTTAATAGCAAAGTCCCAGGATGTGTTTATCAATTGCAATTAATGTGCCACACAAATGAAGGAATTTTATGTGGGAGGTTGTGGGAGATGGAGTTTATGGGAATCCCTAAATATTTTGTGTAACACTTATGTAATCTAAGTATGTTTAAAAATATTTTTTAAAAATTAAAACAAAGAAAAGAAAAAGAAGTACTAAAGGAAGTTCTGGAGGTTGAAAGGGAAAATCAGGAGAGAGAGAGCTGGAGCGGAGTGTAAGAACAACTAAAAAGGTAAAAAGAGAAATAAAAACAACATATGGTATGCATAAACCTAAAGAAAATATGGCTAATGTAAGCAATTCCTTGACAGAGATAACATTGAATGTTAAAGGATTAAACTCTCCAATCAAGAGACACAGATTGGCAGAACAGAAAAGGAAATATGACCATCTATAGGCTATCTACCTGAAATTCACCTTAGACCTAGGGATGCAAGGAGGTAAAAGTGAAAGGTTGTAAAACAATTTTACATGCAAACAATCAGAAAAGAGCAGGAGTAGCTATACTCATTTTGGAAAAAATAGACATTAAATGAAAACTATTGTGAGAGACAAAGAATGGCACTATATATTAAAAAGGGGTAATCTCTCAAGAATAAAAGAACAATCATAAACATTTATGCATCTAATCAGGGCACCTCAAAATGCCTGGGGCAAACACTGGAAAATCTAAGTGGAGAAATAGATATCTCTACAATTATTAAGGGGGTTTTTAATACACCATTATCACCATTAGATAGAACATCTCAAAAGAGGATCAAAAAGAAACAGAGACTTTGAATAATACATTAGAGGATCTGGACTTATTAGTCATATCAAGAACACTACACAACAATATAGCAGAATATACATCCTTCTCAAGTGCACATGGAAAATTCTCCAGGATAGACTGCATGCTAGGACACAGAACAACTCTCAATAAATTCAGACAGATTGAAATTATACAAAATAATATCTCTGACCACAAGGGAATGAATCTGGAAATCAGTAAGGGGTAGAGAAAGAGATTAGGCATAAATATATGGAAGTTATCATACTCTTAATCAGTGGGTCAAGGAGGAAATTGCAAATCAAAACTATCAAAAACTATCTTGAAACAAATGAAAATGACAACAAAAAATACCAAAACCTATGAGATGCAGCAAAAGTAGAGCTGAGAGAAAAATTCATAGTCATAAATGCCTATATTAAAAAGAAGAAAGAGCTAAAATCAAAGACCGAACAGCACACCTGGAGGAATTAAGAAAAGAACAACAAATTAACCACAAAGCAAGTGGAAAGAAGGAAATAACAAAGATTAGAGCAGAGATAAATGAAATTGAAAGTAAGAATGCACTAGAAAAATAAACAAAGCCAAAGCCAATTCCTTGAGAAGATTAATAAAATTGACAAACCCTTAGCTAGACTAACAAAGAAAAAAAGAGAGAAGATGCAAATCAATAAAATAAGAAATGAGGAAGGGGATATCATCACTGACCCCACAGAAATAAAGAGTATCATAAGAGGATACCTTGAAAAATTGAATGCCAACAAGATAGATAATTAAGAGGAAAAGGACATATTCCTAGAAAAACACAGGCAGCCTACATTGATGAAAAAGAAAATGAACCCAACAGACCAATCACAAGTAATGAGATAGAATTAGTCATTAAAAACCTCCCAACTAAGAAGAGCATAGGACAAGATGGCTTCACAGGTAAATTCTACCAAATATTCTGGAAAGAATTAAAGACATTCCTGCTTCAACTCTAACAAAGTATAGAAGTTGAGGGAACATTGCCTAAGTCATTCTATGATGCCAACATCACCCTAATACCAAAGCCAAAGAAAGATTCCATGAGAAAGGAAAACTATAGACCAAACCCTCTAATGAACCTAGATGCTAAAATCCTCAACAATATGCTTGCTAATTATATTCAACAACACATCAAAGGAATTATACACCATGAACAACTGGCTTTCATCCCAGGTAAGCAAAAATGGTCCAACACACAAAAAAATCAATCAATGTAATACACCACATAAACAGAATGAAAGAAAAAAAATCACATGATCATCTCTATAGAAGCAGAAAAAGCATTTGACAAAATATGACACCCTTTCTTGATAAAAACACTTCAAAACATAGGAATAGAAGGAAAAATCCTCAATATGATAAAGGCTATATTTGAAAAAAACCAGCAAGTAACATAGTATTCACTAATGAAATCCCAAAAGCTTTCCTTATAAATTTGGGAACAAGACAAGGATGCCCACTTTCACTGCTCTTATTTAATATTGTTTTAGAAATACTTGGTTGAGCACTTAGAGAAGAAAAAGATATAAAAGTCATCCAAATTGTAAAAGAAGAAGTATAAATTTCACTATTTACAGATGACATAATCCTACCCATAGAAAGCCCTGAGAAATCTACAACAAATCTTCTAGAACTTATAAATGATTTGGTAAATTGGCAGGTTATAAGATCAATGTGCAAAAATCAGTAACATTTCTGTACACCAATAATAAGCAATCTAAGAAGGAAATCAAGAAAAAAATCCCATGTACAGCAACTACAAGAATCAAATCTAGGGATAAATTGAATTAAATATGTAAATGACTTGTACACAGAAAAGTACACAACACTGTTAAAGGAAATCAAAGAATACCTAAAGAAATGGCAGAATATTCCCTGTCAATGGATAGGAAGAGTAAACATCATTAAGATGTCTGTTGGATTTACAGATTTAACACAATCACAATAAAAATTACCACAGCATTTTTTACTGAAATGGAAAAGCTCACTATGAAATTTATTTGGAAGGGCAATGGGCACTGAAGAGGCAAAGATATATTGAAAAAGAGAAAGAAAATTGGATGAATCACAGTACCTGAGTTTAAAATGTACTACAAAGCTACAGTGGGTAAAACTGCAAGGTATTGTGACAAGGATAGACATACTGACCAATAGAACCTAACTGAGAGTTCTGATATAGATCCTCACATAGAGTCAACTGATATTTGAGAAGGTCACCAAGCCCATTCAAGTAGGAGAGAATGGCATCTTCAATGAATGGTGCATGGAGAACTGGATATCCATATCCAAAAAATTGATAGAGGAAAACCACCTCAAACCTTTTACAAAAAATAACTCAAGAAGGATCAAAGCTATAAATATAAGAGCCAAGACCATAAAGATCTTGAAAGAATATAGAGAGAAGCATGAACAGGATCTTGTATTAGGAAATGGTTTCATGAACTTTACAACCAAAGTAATCAAATAAAAAACAGATAAATGTGACCTCCTCAAAATTGAAAAATTTGCACCTCAAAGGACTTTCTCAAGAAAGTAAAAAGGCAGCCTACTTAATGGGAGAAAATATTTGGTAACCATATAACTTATAGAGGCCTAATATCCAGCATATATAACGGAAAATAAAAAGACAAACAACCTGTTTAAAAAGAGGGCAAGTGATTTGAATAGATGTTTCTCCAAAGAAGAAAAACAAATTGCTAAAAAACATATGAAAAGATACTCAAGATCATTACCTATTAGGGAAATGCAAGTCAAGACTACAATGAGATATCATCTTACATCCATTAGACTCATGGCTATTAAAAAATAAGAGGACTACAATGGTTGGAGAGGATGTGGAGGAATGGGAACACTTATCCACTGCTGGTGGGAATGTAGAATGGTACAGCCATTGTGGAGGATAATTTGGCATTTCCTCAGGAAGCTAACTATAAAACTGCCTATGATCCAGCAATCCCACTGCTGAGTATATACCCAGAAGAACTGAAAGCCGGGACACAAACATATATATGCACACGAATGTTCATAGAGTGATTATTCACTATTGCCAAAAGTTGGAAAGAACCCAAATGTCCATCAACAGATTAATGGATAAACAAATTGTGGTATACACATACAATGGAATATTACTTAGCTGTAAGAAGGAATGCAGCCTTAACAGATGGGATAACATGGATATCTCTTGATGACCTTAGGTTGAGTGAAGCAAGCCAGGCACTGAAGGACAAATATTACACGATCTCACTGATATGAATTAAGCAAATTGAGCAGACTCACAGAGTTAGTGTCTGGGAGATAGGTTTACAGGAGACAGAAAGGAAGAATTAGGTTGTGAGCCAATGCCCATATGGGCAAAATCTATAAGATAGAAGGTTGTAGTTGTCCAGTGGGCCTGCATGACTAGTGGTGCAGTGATCCTATTGGGTTGGGCAGTGCTAATTTATGATGGTGGAGTGTGGGGACAGTGCATTGGCTGTCTATGGAACTGGGGGATGGTTGTGGGAGGAAGCCAGTGAACTCTGGGGATTTGCAGTATGTGGTTGAAACTACAATAATGGGAATGTATCTTTACAAATATGGCTGGGGAAGGTTATTGGTTTAGGGTGTTGGATGTCAGGGACTTTGGGGACAGGGTGAACCTGAGGTAAGCCTCTAGGGAGTGTGTGAGTATTCATCTTGTCATAGTAGTTTGGCTCATTGGGTGGAGACCCACATAATGAGCTGGAAGCTGTTGGACTCCCATCCTGGGAATCCTGCTATCTTCTAAAAGAGATGGGTGGGATTCTCTCAAGAGCATATGTAGTACCTAATAGGGAAGAACAGACCAGTATGGCAAGCCTTCAATTTTGTTGCAAGTAACTATGAATCTTTTTTTACAAGGAGTGAAGCTTGGTGGTTTGCCATAGGTACTAAGGAGAAGGGGAGGGAGGAATAGAATAGATGGAACATGGAACATTTTTGGGGCAATGGAATTATAATAAATGATCTTACAATGATGGATGCAGGCCACTTTAAATTTCAACAAAATTCATAAAAGTGTATGGTCCAAAATGTAAATCACTGAGGATGGTTTGTAACAATGTTTCAATATTTGTACATCAATTGTAACAAATATACCATCTGCATGTAAAATGTTACTTATAGTAGAAATTGGAAAAGGAGAAGGACGTTGGATACATGGGAATCCCCTAAATTCTGTATGTGACTTTTCTGAAGACTAAAGCTTCTTTGAAGACAAAATGAAAAAATTAAGACATGGGGGATTAAAAGGAAGAAAATTTTACTGTACATACAAGACACCAGATCTCACAGTGTTGAAAAACATAATGTCAAAAAAATTTTAAATATTTTTTCATTATTTTTATTATATTTAATTTTTTGTATTTTATTTCTTATTTTCAAAACTACCATTATTATTTCATTTTCTTATTAATTGTATTTGGTTATTTTATTGGCTTCCTATTTGAAGAAGTTTTGGATCAGAGAAGTGTTACTACTATGAACAGAGAATATCATTGGTGTGGCATGTAAGTGATGATGGATACACAGGAGGAGGTTAACCTAAAGCATACCTATAAGGCTTATAAGTGTATTCAAGTGTTCATGGGGCATTGTCACTTTGGGTGGAGTTTCACACAAAATAATATCAAATTCCAACCCATGGGAGTTCCACCACATTCTCTAATGAATAGCAAGAATCCCCTGAGAACATAGGCAGTGATTAGTGAAGGAGGATGGTCCATTGATGGGCCCTTGATATTGGTGACTGTTCTTATGAACCTTTAGTTTTGAAATTGAAACAGCCTAGTATTATAGGGTGTCTAAAAGTTACCTCCTGAGAAACTCCTTGTTACTCAAATGAGGCCTCTCTCTAAGGCATACTCAGCATGTAAGTATATTACCTTCCCTACAGTGTGGGACATGACTCCTGGGGATAAGCCTCCCTGGCACAGAGAATTACTTCCAAGCCCCACCTAGCAATGCAACTGGAAAAAGACCTTGACAAAAAGGTGGAAATCGTAAAGACAAATGAGTTTATATGGCTAAAAGATTTCAAATTATCAAAACTTAGGGGATACAGCAAAAGCACTAAACACCTATATTAAATAAGAAAAGCTAAAATCAATGATCTAACAGAATAATTGGAAAAAGTAGGAACACAACAGCTAACCATTCCAAAAGTAAGCAGAAGGAAAGAAATAATAAAGGTTAGAGCAGAAATCAATGAAAATGAGAACTAAAAAGTAATAGACAAAAATCAATAAAGGCAAAATCTGGTACTTTGAGATCAATAAAATTGAGAAACCTCTATCTAGACTAACAAAAGAAAATGAGAGATGCAAATAAAAACAATCAGAAATAAAAGGGGGATGTTACAAGTGACCCCATAAAAATAAAAAGGATCACAGAAGAATGTTATGAGAAACTATGTCAACAAACAAGACAACTGAGATGAAATGGACAAATTCCTAGAAATGCACAAATAACCTACATTGACACTACAAGAAATGCAAGAACTTAACAAACCAATTGCATTTAAATATTGAATCCATCATCAAAAATCTCTCAGCAAAGAAAAGCCCAGGACCAGATGGCTTGACATGTCAATTGTACAAACACCAAGCCTGTTTAAACTCATCTAAGAAATTGAACAGGAGGGAAAATTACACAACATATTTTATGAAGCCAACATTATCCTAATTCCAAAGCAGGATAAAGACACCACAAGAAAAGAAAATTACAGAAAAATTTTCTAATGAACATAGATGCTAAAAAATTCTCAACAAATACTTGCAAATTGAATCCAAAAGCATATCAAAGGACTTGTACATCATGACCCACTAGGAATTATTCCTAGTGTGCAAGGCTGGTTCAACATAAGACAATCCACATAACACACCACATTAAGAAATTGAAGGAAAAAAATACATGATCATTTCAAATGATGTAGAAAAGGCATTTGACAAAATCCAGCATTCTTTCTTGATAAAGAAAATTCAAAGATAGGAATAGAAGGAAAATCCCTCAATGTGGTAAAAAGCATATATGTAAAACCCACAGCCAATATTGTACTCAATGGGGAATGGTGGAAAGCTTTCCCTCTAAGATTGGGAACAAGACAAGGATGGCCACTGTCACTGTTGTTATTCAACATGGTAAAAGTTGTTCTAGCTAGCAGAATTACAAAAAGTTAAAGGCATTCAAATAAAAAAGAGGAAGAAAAACTCTCATTATTTGTGTATGACATGATCCTATATTCAGAAAATTTTGAAATGTCTTTAACAAAGCTACTTGAACTAATAAATGAGTTCAGCAAAATGGCAGGATACATAATAAACATGCAAAAATCAGTAATGTTTTTATACATTAGTACTGAACAATCTGAGGAGGAAATCAAGGGGAAAATTCCATTTATAATACCAACAAAAATACTCAAATACATAGGAATCAAATAAACTAAAGAAGTACAGGATCAATATGCATAAAACTAATAATAAAAATGCTGAAAGAAATCAATGAAGACCTAAACAAATGGAAAGACATTCTGTGCAAATGGATTGGAGGACTAACTATTATGAAGATGTCAATCCTACACAAAGAGATTAATAGATTCAATGCAATACCAATCAAAATTCCAACAGCCTACTCTACAGAAATAGAAAAGACAATTACCAAATTCATTTGTATGGGAGAGTGCATCTAAATAGCCAAAAGCATTCTAAAAAGAAAGAACAACATGGGAGGAATTTCACTACCTGACGTTGAAACATATTACAAAGCTACAATGGTCAAAACACATGGTTCTGACATAAAGATAGACACATTGTTCAGTGGAATAGAATTGAGAGTCCAGAAATAAACCCTGACCCCTATGGCCAACTGATTTTTGAGAAACCTACAAAGTCCATGTTAACAGTACAAAACAGTCTCTTCAAAAATGGTGCTGGGAGAATGGGATATCCATAACCAAAAGGATGAAAGAGCACCCCTACCTCATTCCTTATACAAGAATCAACTCAAAATGGATCAAAGACCTAAATATAAAAGCCCAGGACCATAAAACTAATAGAAGAAACTGTAGGGAAACATGTAATGACATTTTGGTAGGTGGTAGTTTCTTGGACCTTACACCCAAAGCACATGCAACAAAACTGTTGGAGGGGATGTCAATAAATAGGAAAATTTATTCATTGTTCATGGGAATGTAGAATGGTACAGGCACTGTGGAGGCTTGTTTAGCAATTCCTAAAGAATTTAAATATAGATTTGCTACATGACCCTGCAATACTATTACTGGATACATACCCAGAAGAACTGAGATCAGTGACACGAACAGACATCTGCACAACAATGTTCATAGCAACATTACTCATGATTGTCAAAAGGTGGAAACAACCAAGTTGTTCATCAACCAATGAAAGGATTAACAAACTGTGGTGAATTATGGAATATTATGCACCTGTAGGAAGAAATGAGGTCATGAATCATATGACAACATGGATGAACCTGGAGGACTTTATGTTGAGTGAAGCAAGCCAGACACAAGAGGACAAATACTGTATGTTCATTGTGCTACTATGAACTAAATATATTGTGAAATATATTGTATGATTCCATTTATATAAAATGCAAATATAAATAAATTTAAAAAGGTAAAATTAGATTTGTGGTTATGTAGGACTGGAAAAGGAATGCCAAGTGATGAGGAGTTTTCTGTTTGAAGTAATGAAATTGCTGTAAATCTTTTTATCATGATGAATGCACAACACTGTGATTATGTTAAAAGCCACTGATTATACACTTTGGATACATCATATGATATGTGAATATGTCTAAGTAAAACAGCATAGTAAATAAATAGTTCTGCATGAATAGCCAGAAATCACTGTTTATTATTATTATTGAAACAATGAAAATGCTCTAATAATGATTGAAGTGATAAATGAACAACTATGAGATTATGCCAAATACCACTGATTGTATACTTTGGATGAATTGTATGCTTTATTAATATGTACCAATAAAATTGATTTGTTTTAAAAAAAAAAAAAGAGTATACTGTGAATAAGTGTATGCCAAAAAGCTAGCCACTGTAGATGAAATGGAAAAATTCCTAGGAATGTACAAACTACAGTGACCCTTAAAGAAATAGGAAACCTAAACACAGGAGTCAGAAGTAAAGAGATTGAAACCATCATCAAAGAACTCCCCAAAATGGAAAGCCCAGGACCAGATGGTTTCACAGGTGAATTCTACCAAACATTCAAAGATTTAATACCAGTCTTACTCAAGTTCTTCCAAAAAATTGAAGAAGGAACACTACTGAACTCATTTTATTAAGCAATATCACCCTAATACCAAAGCCAGATAATGAAATTACAAAAGAAAATTACAGTCCCATTTCCCTAATGAATATGGATGCAAAAATTCTTGACAAAATACCTGCTAACTGAATACAATAACACATTAAAAGAATTACTCTTCACGATCAAGTAAGTTTTATATCAGGCATGCAAGAATGGTCCAACACAAGAAAATCAATCAGTGTAATTCAACGCATTAATAAATCAAATTGAGAAATCACAAGATCTTTTCAATTGATGTAGAAAAGACATTTGACAAAGGAAAGCATTCTTTCTTGATAAAAATACTACAAAAGATAGGAATTGAAGGAAACTTTCTCAACATGATTAAGGCTATATAAGAAAAACACAAAGCTAATATTGTACTCAATGGTGAAATAGCGAAAACTTTCCCACTGAGGTCAGGAACAAGACTAGGATGTCTTGGCAAGACTGTTGTTGAACATAGTGCTAGATGTTTTAGCTAGAGCAAACAGGCAAGAAAAAGAAATAAAAGTCATCCAAATTGGAAAGGGAGAAGTAAAATTTTCACTATTTG
>JAQZBX010064516.1:0-16479 GCA_029593785.1 Cabassous unicinctus | reverse complement strand
AAAAAAAAAAAAAAAAAAAGAAACTGGGGGAATATATGGAAGAAAATGTCATTGTATATACAAGACAACAGATCCTACAGTGATGAAAGACATATATCCAGAAAAAATTTTATTATTTCAACATTTTTAAAATTTTTTGTATTTTATTTGTTTTTTTAAACTATCATTATTTCATTTTCTTATTTTATTTGGTTATTTTGTTGGCTTCATTTTTTAAAAAGTTTTGTATCACAGAAGGGTCACAACTGTGGCAGGGGAGGATCATTGGTGCAGGATGTCAGTGATGGGGAATGCATGGGAGGAAGTTCACCTGGGAATACTGCTAAGGCATATGAATGTGTTCAAGTGTTCAAGGAGCATTGTTACAGTGGGTGGAGATCCACACAATAACCGAAAGAATATTGAATTCCCATCCTGGGGAGCTCTGCCACATTCTCTAATGGTCCAGCAAGAATCCGAGTATAGGGACAGTGCCTCGTGAAGGAGGATGGACCATTGCGACGGGCCCTTGATATTCATGACTATACTTATGAACCTTTTCTTTTGAAATTGAAACTTTGCCTAGTATTATATGTTGCCGAGGAGTTACCTCTTGAGAGACTCCTTGCTCCTCAAATGTGGCCTCTCTCTAAGGCAAACTCAGCATATAAATGCATTACCTTCTCCCCAGTGTGGGACATGACTCCTGGGGATGAGCCTCACTGCACTGAGGGATTATTACCAAGTGCCAGTACACTTGGAAAAAGACCTTGACCAAAAGGGGGAAAGGGTAAATACAAATGAGTTTTTATGGCTAAGAGATTTCAGAGTGAATCGGGAGGTCATTCCAGAGGTTATGCTTATTCACGTCTCAGCAGGATCTTATTGACTGCCACAGTAAATATTACTTCAAATAGTGGGGTTCCTGAGGGCTCTGGAGACCTCCAGACACTACAGGCAGGACAGAAAGCTCAGGAGTTTGGCATTCTGCCAATGGGCCCTACTTTGGAATTTATGCTCCCCTGTGTGACAGAGTTGGACTCATTTGTGGTTTCCCACACATGGCTCTTCTGCCCCTTCTAGTTGAACCTATAGTTAGTACTAGAATGATAGATGTATGTCCAAGAGCATGTCTACATGCTAGTTCGGCCCTGAATCTAAACAGAGTTGCAACACCAACTTTCCAGTTCGTTGAATTCACCCAGGACAACTAACAATGAGATGATAGACAACACCCATCCCAAGGAACAGAGAGAGTCTGCAACTGCAAGCAAGATAGTCCCATCTATCTGCCCCATGGGATCTAAGATCCCTCTCAATTAAAGGCGGAGTGGGCATCACCATCCCAGAATCCTCAGAATTGGGGAATGAATGATGGTCTAAAGTAGACCTCCTGTTAGTCTACTATAGAGCTATTGTTATTCTAACAATGGAAGAACTTTTATCATTGATGTGGAGGCAGTGGCCACCAGGGGATCTGAGGGAAGGGAGAGAGAAAAATAGGAATAATATGGAGGCATTTTGGGGACATCGGAATTGTCCTGCATGATGTTGCAATGATGAATACAGGCCATTATATATTTTGTCATGGCTTACAAAATTGTGCAGAACAGAGTGCAAACTGTAATGTAAACTATAATCCACACTTAGTGGCAATCCTCCAATATGTGTTCATCAACTGTAACAAATGTACCACACTAATGTAGGATGTTGTTAATGTGGGAAAGTGTGGGAGGGGTAGGGAGTGGGGCGTATGGGCATTCCCTATTTTTTTAATGTAACATTTATGTAATCTGAAGTATTTTAAAAATTTAAAAAGTATTTAAAAAGTAAAAATTCTTTGGAAATCCGTCCCCCCAAAAAAACTAAGAGAATGTTAGTTTCACCATTTGTAAAAGGGGATAAAAATAGCTAAATTTCAAGTTTCTTGTGATGATTGAGTGATCTGATACATGTAAAGTTTTTAGTCCTGTGGCTGTTATAGTAGCCATGTAACAAATGGTAACAGCCAGGGTGATGATGATGATAGCTATAATAATTATCTGTTAAACTGGCTCATTTAAACCTACTTCAAATGGTTGTAAGATATATAGCTTAGAAAACTGTAAAATGCTGTGTGATAAGGTTTTATTTTAATTTCTACTTTTGGGCTCACAGTACAGTTCTTACACACCTCTATTATAGAACTCATTACATTGCATAGTATTTAACTATTTACTTGTCTGTCTCTCCCCCAACTTTGAGAGCTTCTTCTACAGGGTACTGTATCACATACGATCAGTAGATATTTGATCATTAACGAAGGTTTACTATTGCTCGTGAAATAACATAACTACTACTACTACTATGATTTGTTGTAACTTTCAAACAAGAACTGTGTCAGAAATTTTCGCATATTATATTTAATTTTCACAAACCTGTATGTAGGGCATTATTATCCCTATTTTACAGATAAAGAATCCAAAGTTCAGAGTTGTTGCAATCCTGTTGACACAGCTAGTTGAATTAATACCCTCATAGCCTTGTTATTTCTTATGACTTTTGCGAAAAGTAAATTTTAGTCTGTTCTTCCTCTCAATAGCCAAAAATTCTGAAATAGCAGGTTTCTTTTGATTGAATTAGAACTGTCTTTCTAACTCAAATGCCTACTTCTATAATCAACATATCTTCCCAACACCTAAGTAGAACATAAGAGAGACATTTCAAAAAGAGTATAACCATCTGATGACAGTAATGGAAGGAATACTAATAAAAGCAGTGGGAATTTAAAAAGCAATTACATGGATCTGATGGAATATTGTTGTTTTTCATCCCTGAGAGACATTTTGCCTGCATGTGGGGGATGCACTTGGGCCATAAACAAGACACCCATTTGACAGGGTACTTTGAAATGATAGGTGTAAAATTCATTTTCTAGAGGAAAGGGAAATATATGGAAGGAAAAGAATATTATATTTCTACTTCCACGGCCCCATTAGGAAAAAAAAGAGTGTAAAATAGCATTTTCAAGAGTGGAAAAGCAATATACTTTCAAACAACTTTAAAAAGAGAAAGCTTGAGCAGAGGAAAGGGTAGAATTATAACCAGATAGGACTTAGAACAGGGCTAGGTAGAATCTGCTATTTGTTTATTGGATTTTCTGGGTTCACCTTGTGTTCCATATTTGTGGAAGTTCATCCAAATACATTTCATGAGGGAAGGGAAAACATTTATATACATTAATCCAAATTCAGCAATATGACTTTTTTCCCCACAATTTTGGGGGAGATTTAAAACGATTAATGCATCTTCAAGGAGTTGGGGATGGGGGATTTTCTAAAACATCTTATCTAATAAGGCCTTTTGAGGATACAAGAGCTTATTGAGGCATACAGCAAATTTTGAGGCAGTTTATTAAAAACACATTTGTACAACTTTTCATATGTACTGCTATTGTTTGGGAGGTTGTGATGTATTTAAAGACCTCTTTTGGGATGTGTTTGGAAATGGGATGCCTAAAATCCCCTGTTTAATAATGCAAGTGAAACATGCTATTCAGAGAATTGTTGAGCACTCATAGGTTTTAGAGTTGATTTTGTAATAAAACTCTGGTGCAACTTAGATGCTTCATAACTTGAGTCAGATACATCACTTTGTCTAGACATAAATTGGGAATAATGATACCTAATTCTTTGGGTCTTTTTTTAAGAGATTAAGTGAGATCATATATGCATAGTGATGCAGAGCATAGGGCCTGGGCATGATAAATATGCAATAAAAGTAGCTAAATCTAGGCAAATAGCACCAGCACAGTCTTGTTTCTGATCTGGAAAGAGTTATCCAGAAATTTCTGGGTGAGTAGGCGCTCTCTACCACAAATCGGACAATATGAGCCCTTAATAATCAATCTCTTTCCCTTTCCCTTTTCTTTTCCCCTTTTCTTTCACTTTTCCTTTCTCTCTCTCTCTCTCTTTTTCCCTGCTTTGGAACACAAGTAGAAATTAGTTTTTGTTTAACAGCTATTTATTGAATACATCCTATATTTCGGTTCTGAGAATACATAGAGCAGGAATACTCTGGGAATACCAAGTACCCTCCTCAATTTATCCTCTTGCACAGATTATTAGACTTCTGATTGGTTTCCCTACTTTTAATTTCTCCCCTTCAAATTTATTATCCATCTATTAATATGAGCTATTCAAAACACAAATCAGATCATATTGATCCCTTTCCAATAACACAACCAGGGATTTTCTTTAGTTGTAGGATTAAATTTCCTGTTTCTCTACATGGCAAGCTTTTCATATATTATTCCCAGATAACCACTTCTCCTTCATCACTAATCAGTTTTTACCTCACAATTCTCAATGGAAAATCTGCCTTTCCCTGACCATGACTGACATTATCAGTAGTCTTACCTCTGATGATTTTCTCATTACCAGACTGGGTTACCCTTAACATAGTATCCTTTCTTGATACTTTCTTTTTTAAATATATTTTGTTGTATAAATAGAAATAGAATGTTGAGAGTGAGGGAGAAGATTTGCTTTGTCCTTCCCCACTGTACTTTGGTATCATAATCTGGCTTCCTCACTGTAAACATGATGTGGACAGAAGTTCCAACAAAAGATAATAAGAGACTACCAGGAAGATGGTGATGGAGTAAACAGGCAGGACTCAACTCTCAAAAAAACAATGGAGAAAGGGCAAAAAGCTGTCTGTGGGACCTACTTTGGGGGTCAGCAGATAAAAATAGTGCTGTGCAACCCCCAGTAGGGCAAAGGACAGAGAGATGAAGAACCAAAAATGACAACCGTGAGTTACTAAACTCCCACAGTGACTAGGAATGGCACGCAGTCACCAGCTGCAAGGCACACAGCCTGGATAAAAACTGTGGCTCACTGAAGCCAAGAAAGAGGGGAAACAGACATCTTCCTCCCAGGGAAGAGGAAGGGTGTGGCAGAGGGTGGACAGTGAATTTGGCCAGAAGAGCCCACTCTGAATCTTGGCTCTGGCCAGATCAGAAGTACAGGTAGACGGAGATGGAAAGAAGCACCACCGTAGAATGGATTGCCAATGAGTGCCATCTGCTGACTGGATGGGAAAATGCAGGAGAAAAACTGCTTGTAGGTCTCTCTTATCCTAAAACTCTGTGGAAAAAATCTGTGCCTCATTAGTGAGTCCCTGGCCCTATTTTGATAACCTAAGCTGGGCAGTTTTAAAGATTCAAATAAGTTGAACCAAAAATCAAAGAAGAGCCATGAAAAACAAACAAACAAACAAAAATAGCTAAGCAAGAGAGAGAAATTGATTATTGGAGTAAATTCACCAACATGTTTAGATGTCTAGACATCAGCAAAAAATTGCAAGCCATACTGGGAAACAAGAAGAGATGGCCCAGTCAAAGGAACAAACCAAATATCCTGACAAGACACAAGATTTAAGACAACTAACCAATGGTAATCACACAAATCTCCTAAATCAATTCAAAGAGTTGAAGGGAAAATATGACTAAAGAGATAAAGAATATTAAGAAGACACTGGGTAAGCATAAAGAACAATTTGAAAGCCTGCAAAGAAAAGTAACAGAGCTTATGGGAATGAAAAACACAATGGATTAGATTAAAAATACCTTAGAGGCACAAAACAGAAGATTTGGATTGATAGAAGGCAGAATTAATGATATTGAGGAAAGAACATCTGAACTTGAAAGGGCAGCAAAACATAAAGAGAAAGGAATGCAAAAAATAGAACAGGTTCTCAGAGAATTTAGTGACAATGCAAAGCATACAAACATATGTATTATCAGTCTCCCAGAAGGGGAAGATAATGGAAAATGAACAAAAAGAATATTTGAGGAAATAATGACTGAAAACTTCCCCACTCTTATGAAAGACATAAATACCAATATCCAAGAAGGATAATGCACCCCAAGTAGAATAAATCTGAATAGACCTGCTCTGAGACACCAACTATTCAGAATGATAAATATCACAGATAAAGAGAGGATTCTGAAAGCAGCAAGAGAAAAGCAAAGCATCACATACAAGGGAAGCTCAATAAGATCAAGTGTCAACCTCTTATCACAAACCGTGGAGGCAAGAAGAAAGTGGTATGATGTATATAAGGAACAGAAAGAGAAAAAATGCCAGCCAAGAATTCTGTATCTGGCAAAACTGTTCAAAAATGAAGGAGAGTTTAAACTCTTCATAAACAAACAAAACCCGAGAGAGTATGTTAGCAAAAGACCAGAACTACAAGAGATTCTAAGGGAGTGCTTCAGCTTAAAAGGAAAAAGCAAGGGCAAGAAACTTGGAGAAGAGTGTAGAAATGAAGATTATTAGGAAAGGTAAATTAAAGGGTAAAAAGACAAACAATAGTAAGATATAACAATGGAAAGCCAAAGGATAAAATGGATGAAATAAGTAAATGCCTTTACGTTAATAACATTGAACGTTAATGGCTTGAACTCTCCAATCAAAAGATATAGCCTGATAGATTGGATAAAAAATATGAGCCATCTATATGCTGTCTACAAGGGACTCAACTCAGATGTAAGAACACAACCAGGTTGAAAGTGAAATGTTGGAAAAAGATATTCCACACAAATAGTAACCAAAAAAGATCTGGAGTAGTGATACTAATAGTGGACAAAATAGATATTAAATGCAAAACTGTTATAAGGGATAAAGAAGGAAGGTCATTATATATTAATAAAAGGGGCAATTTAGAATAAATAACTGTAATAAATATTTATGCATCTAACAGGTGCCCCAAGATACCTGAGGCATACACCGGCAAAGATGAAGGGAGAAATAGATGTCTCTACAATAATAGTTGGAGATTTCAATACACCACCCTCAGCACTGGATAGAATATCTGGAAAGAGGATAAATAAAGACACAGAGAGCTTGAATAATATTATAAATGAACTATACACACAGATATTTATAGAGCATGACACCCCAAAACAGCAAGATATACATTCTTTTCAAATGCTCATGAATGCTTCTTCAGCATAGGCCATATGTAGGATCATAAGACAGGTCTCAATAAATTTAAAAAGATTGAAATTGTGTAAAACACTTTCTCTGATTATATTAACAGAATGAAGCTGGAAATCAATAATGGATGGAAAAAGGGAAAATTCATAAGTATATGGAGATTAAAAAACACACTCTTAATCAGAGGATCAAAGAAGAAATTGCATGACAATTCAGTAAATAACTTGAGATGAATGAAATTGAGATCACAACATATCAAAATCTATGGGATACCACAAAGGCAGTGCTGAGAGGGAAATTTATAGCCCTCAGTCCTTACATTTAAAAAGAAGAGCTAAAATTGAGTACCTAACTGCACATCTGGAGGAACTGGAAAAAAGAACAGCAAACTAATCCCAAATCAAGCTGAAGGGAAGAAATACTAAAGATCAGAGCAGAATTAAATGAAAGTAAGAACAACAACAACAACGAAACAATAGAAAGAATCAACAAATCAAATGTTGTTTCTTTGAGAAGATCAACAAAATCGATAAACCATTAGCTAGACTGACAAAGAAAAACAGAGAGAAGATGCAAATAAATATAATGAGAGGGGGGACATTACCACTGACCCCACAGAAATAAGAGAGATCATAAGAGGATACTATGAACAATTGTATGCCAAAAACTAGACATGGTGGACGAAATGTACAAATTCCTAAAAACACATGAACAACCTACATTGACCCCAGAGTAAATAGAAGACCTCAACAAACCATCCGCAGGTAAGAGATTGAGGCAGTCATCAAAAACCTCCAAAAGATGAAAAGCCTGGGACCAGATGGCTTCAAAGCTGAATTCTACCAACCATTCAAAGATCATCTAATGCCAATCTTGCTGAAGCTCTTCCAAAAAATTGAACAGGAAAGAACACTATCAAACTCATCTATGAAGCCAACATCACCCTAATACCAAAACCAGAAAAAGATACTACAAAAAAAAAAAGAAAGAAAGAAAATTGCAGACCAATATCTCTAATGAGTATACATGCAAAAATCCTGAACAAAATACTTGCAAACAGAATCCAAAAACAAATTAAAAGGATTATATACCACAATCATGTAGGTTTTATTCCAGGTATGCAAGCGTTTTTCAACATAAGAAAATCAATTAGTTCTAATAAACCACATTAATAAATTGAAGAAGAAATATCACATGATCCTCTCTATTGATGCAGAAAAGGCATTTGACAAAATACAGCATTCTTTCTTGATAGAAATACTCCAAAAGATAGGAATAGAAGGAAGCTTTCTCAACATGGTAAAGTGCATAAAGAAAAACCTACAGTCGAGTAGGTGTACCTCAGTGGTTGAACGGCTGCTTTGCAAGTATGAGGTCCCGGGTTGAATCCCCGGTACCTCCTTTAAAAAAAACAAACAAGCAAAAAACAACCTACAGCTAGCATTGTGCTCAATGATGAAAGACTAAAAGCTTTCTTGCTGAGATCAGGACAAGACAAGGTTGCCTGCTGTCACCACTTTATTCAATGTTGTGCTAGAAGTTCTAGTTAAAGCAATTAGGCTAGATAAAAAAATAAAAGGCACCCAAAAAGGAAAGGAGGAAGTAAAACTTTTCTATTCACTGATGATATGATTCTATATCTAGAATATCCTGAAAAAGCCACAACAAAGCTATTAGAACTAATGGACGAGTTTAGCAAAGTGGTGGGATATAAAATCTTCAAGATTTTGTGGCAGGTGGTAGTTTCTTTTTTTATTATTTATTTATTTTTTACTTTTTTTTAATTTTTAAGAGATACCTAGATTACATAAATGTGACACAAAAAATATAGGGATTCCCATACGCCCCACCTCCCACACCTCCCACAACTTCCCACATAAACATCCTTCATTAGTGTGGCACATTAATTACAATTGATAAACACATCGCAGGGCTTTGCCATTAAGCATGGACCATAGTTCACATTGTAGACCACACTCTTTCCCACACAGTTCTGCATGTTATGTGATCACATAGAATGGCCTATATCTTTCGTTGCAACGTCACTCAGGACAATTCCCAAGTCCCGAAAAAGCCCCCATATTACAACTGCTTTTCCCTCTCCCTGCCCTCAGAGACTCCAGCGGCCACTGGCTCCACATCAATGTTGTAATTTCTTCCATTGCTTGAATCACAATATGTCCATACTAGAATACCAGTAAGTCTACTCTAGTCCATAGCTCTTCCCCCAATCCTGAGGAGTCTGGGATGGTGATGTCCACTCCACCTCCAATTGACAGGGAGCATATATTCCATGGGGAAGATAGGTTATAGTTTCTTAAATCCTACACCTAAAGCACAAGCAAATGGAAGAAAAATTAGATAAATAGAACCTCTTCAAAATTAAACTTTTGTTCTGCAAAAGATGTTGTCAAGAAAGTAAAAAGGCAGTCTACTCAATGAGAGAAAATATTTGGAAACCACATATCTGATAAGGCTTTGATATCCATGTTATATAAAGAGATCATACAACTCAAAATGGGCAAAAGACTTGAATAGACATTTCTTCAAAGAGTAAGTATAAAAGCCCAAAAGCACATGAAAAAATGCTCAACATCACTAGCTATTGGGCAAATACAGATCAAAATAACAACAAGATACCATTTCACACCTTATAGAATGACCTGTTTAAAAAATAGAAAACTACAAGTACTGGAAATGATGTGGAGAAACAGGAACACTCCTTCACTGTTAGTGGTAATGTAGAATGGTGCAGTCTCTGTGGAAGACAGTTTGGCAGTATCTCAAGAAACTGAATATAGAACTGCCATATGATCCAGCAATTCCGTACTAGTAATATATTCAGAAGAACTGAAAGCAAGGAGGCAAACTGACATTTGCACACTGATATTCATAACAGCAATTGCTAAAATATGGACCCAGCCCAAGTGTCCATCAACTGATAAACAGATAAACAAAATGTGATATATACATACAATGGAATACTATTCAGCTGTAAGAAGAAATGAAATTGGGATGCATATGACAACACGGATGAACCCTGAGGATATTACGTTGAGTGAAATAAGCCAGACACAAAAGGACAAATATTGTATGGTCTCACTAAAATCCAATAAATATGATAAGTAAACTGACAGGTCAAGTCAAGAGTATAGGTTACTAGAAAGTAGAATGTAGGTTGAGAATGGGAGGTGATGCTTAATGTACGTAGCACTATTAATAAGGTTAATTGTAAAAGTGTGGAAATGAATACAGTTGAGAGTAGCACATTGTAGTGAGTATAACTAACACTGCTGATTTATAAATGTGATTGTGGCTGGAAGGGGTAGTCTGTGGAGATAAATATCAATTGAAAAAAAAGAAAAACTATTAATTGAAAGGAAACTAGAAAATAATCTAGAGAATGTATAATATGATTTTGGTGGAGGATGAAGATTGTGGTTAATAGTATAAATATAAGAATACTACACTTTTACAAAGTGTAAGAATAAGATGATACAAGGGAAAATTACATATAATGTAACTTATGGACAATAGTTAACAGTAACATTGTAATTTTTGCAGCAATGGCAAGAAGATATTATTTCAATACTAAATGACCTCAATGGGGGGGTGGTATAAGGGGACATGAGATTTTTCCTTTTAGAGTAATGAAAATGTTCTAAAACTGATGAAGTGATGACAGCACAACTCTGTTATGAAAATGAGAGCCACTGAGTATACACTTTGAATGGATTGTACAAAGCATGGGACTGTATAACACAGGGAATCCAGTGGTAGATGATGGACTGTGGTTAACAGGGAAAATATGAGAATGTTTTCTCCTGAATTATAAAAAATATATATATAATAATATAGGATGTTAATAATCGAGTGGATTGGAAGAAAAACACGCCAAATGTAAGATATGGGCTATAGTTAGTAATAGTATAGTAATAGTTTAATGATGCTTTTTCATAGTTTGTAAGAAATGTTTCACAACATTGAAAGTTAGTGGTGGTGGGGAGATGTGTGGGAGCATTATATGATGACATGCATGTTTTTTTTGTAAATTCTCAACATTTACTATACACTTATTGTTTATGTATGTTCATGTGTGAACTTTTTATTAAAGGAAATTTTCAATAAAATTTTATTTAAAAAACTATCCCACAAAAAAGGTAATAAGAATTGGGAGTGGAGATTATTTCCTTTAATCAAAATATAGATTAGGCAGAAAATTAATGCTGTGCAGACAGAAATTCTTCTATATAGTTCCTTTGCTTCTTCATTTAAAAACGTGATCTAAGTTCATTTCAAAATTTATTTGCCTGAGATGTTCTAAGTTGAGATGATCTAATGTTTCATTTCTTAACCATGTTGGAGCTAATCTATATTTAATTTTATAATTATTTATGTGTGTTGTTTTAAATGTTAAATTATTGGACTATATGTGCTAGGTCATGATGGTTTAAAGAATTTCTAAAATCCCAGACAATTTTCCAAGGTCCCATTGCTAGACCCACTGTTTTTCTTTCTGTCATGTCCTGGACTCCTCTTACTAGGACTATCTGTTTAGTTGTGCTATCCAGTACTGATTCACTTCTTATTTCTGGTAATGAAGATTCTCTTGGAAGATAACTTCAGATTTGGGATGTGTGTATGTATATGTGTGTGTGTGTGTGCATGCATGTGCATATGTGGGCCCAACAAGAACTGGGTTCTCACATATCACAAATAAGTTTCTCTCCTTGGAAGGCAAATCAAACATGACCTGTTCTTGTTTCTTTGGAACAATGCACTTGAATTAATTTTATTTTTATAGTTTAAATAAATCTGCTCAACATTCATTGTAAAACTAGCATCCCTGTGGGACAAATGCACCATGGTAAGAGGAGAAGAAGGGAGAAAGGAGAGAGCTATTGTTCAATAGGTTAAATCCTCCAATTCCCTTTCCACCTACCTGGCTCCTGCCTTCTTTTTCCCCTCCCAGCCAAAGTCTAATATTCTAAAGTCTAATGTTCAAAATTTCTTTATCAAATATTTACCCATTGATTCCAGTTCCTTTTGGGTCTATTACATTTCCAATTTTTTCTACTCTTTCCCAAATGTACTGTCTTCTACACCCATTTACATCTTGGTTATCCTTTGCTGGATGTTTTGCCAATGACATGCTTCCATTATGGGGCCCAGATGTAGATGCCAAAGTCCTCAAGCCTACTCACCATGGGAAGAGTGGAACAGGACCTTCATTTTTTTTCACACTCTATTCACCCAATTTGTATTAATGCAGTAAAAAAGCATATGTATAAGGAAAGTGTGAGGATTATTGTTTGGGAAGGGCCAAAGCATGTATGCCTTAATTGCAGAGATAGAAACAAGACATGGAGAAAAAAGTAGTTAAGAAAAGTAGGCAATGGAGGAAGTAAAAATAATAACAACAATAATAATTGTAATAGACTTTCCATTCCTAGAACTCTTTCCCTTCACATGGCCATCACAGTGGTCAGAGTTTTTTCCAAATCTCAGAACCAGTCCTTTGTGTTAAGTGCCATTTTGTCTGGTTTCCCTAAAGTGAACTACTAGGTCTAAGCTACAGGAACAGAAAAGCTCGTTGTGAACCACAAACTCTTCTCCTTCCCTCAAATACATGCAGAATTGGGGGTGAATGAGAGTCAGGAGAGGCTTCCCAATGGTTTTCAGGCCTCCTTTGCCCACTTCTCTCAACCCAGGCTTTGAAGTGACTTTGAACACTTCCTTAAAGTGGCCTGTTTTCTCCTTCCTTTGGCTAATGCCGAAACTTGCTTCCTAAATCTTCCTTATTACTCTCTTTCTCCAGGGTTGAGAGAGCCTCCTTATTTTGAAAAATTAACTATATTTCCCAGGGTCTTTGTTCCATAGTTAAATCAGAGTAAAAATTTTGTGGAAAAAACAACAACAACTGGGATTCCCTCTTAATGTGAAGGCATAAGATCCCTGGAGGCCTGAGGAAACCCAAGAATTTAATCATAATCATTGCAATGAATACCACATCTGTGAAGAGCTTTTCCATTTATAAGGTACTTTCCAAAATGTTATTCTATTAATATTATGTTATTCTATTAATGTTATTCTATTAATATATAAGCAACATAATGTATAATTTGTTTAAGGAGACATACAAGGGCTTTAACGGTCACCAAGTTCAAACCACTTTTTTTAGACACAATCCTGACACCACTAGGAACTGTGATTCATTCAAGACCATACTACTAGGACATGCTGGAGTTGAGCTCGTGTCAAGGCCTCTTAATCCCAGTCCAATACCCCTTTTTAAAGCAATTTTATTGAGATATATTCACCTACCACACAATCCACACAAAATGTACATTCAATGGCTTTTGGTATAATCACAGAGTTGTGCATTTTTCACCACAATCAATATTACAGCATTTTCATTATTCCCAAAAGAAAAATCCTTTACCCCTTATCAGTCATCACTCAATCCCTCTGTTCTCCCTTGCCATACATATCCATTAGTGTAATTCCATCTCTATAATTTTATTTATCTTTATAATTTATATAAATAGAGCCAAACAGTATGTAGTACTTTGTGTCTGGTTTCTGTCACTTGGGATAATTCTTTTTTTTACAATTAATGAAAAAATATTCATATAGGAATTCCACCTCCCTACATCCACTCCTACCGCACTTCTATTGTGAGACAGACCCTGGGGTCAGGGGTAAGATGGACTGTTTATACTGCACATACCTACCTCAAATCACAAGAAGTTTGTTTACCCATGTGATCAGAGGAAATAAACATATAATCAGTTTCTACAGAGTCTAAATGCTTTCCAGAGTCTAGGAGGAACAAAGTAGTTACGTAAGAATCAATGCAAACTGAATATAGATGGGTAGAGGTTGTTTAAGAACACAGGGAACAATGAGAAAGAGGAGTAGCCTAATTTAAAGGGAACATTCTATGCTGCCCTCCTCTGTATCCTTGAAAGAGGAAATATGAAACTTCCAAGAAGTTACTTTGGGAATAAATTAAAGCCATGTGGAAAAGCAAGAAGAAATGATTTTTTGAAGGCTGTTTACACAGTGAATCCTGTGGTAGAAGATGGACTGTGGCTAATAGAATAAATATGAGAACGTTCTCTCATGAACTAAAACAAGTATATAATACTAATGCAGGTTGTTAATAACTGGGTGGGATGGAGGAAAATACCAAATTTAAGATATGGGTTATAGTTAGTAATATTTTTCTTTGGAGGTACTGGAGATTGACCCAGGTCCTAGTACCATGAAGCAGGCACCCTACCACTGAGCTACATCCACTCCCCAGTAGTAATATTTTGCCAGTGCTCTTTCATAGTTTGTAAAAAAATGTTTCACAACAATGCAAGATGTTAGTGTTGGGGTAATGTTTTGGGAGCCCTGTATGATGATATGCATGTTTGTTTTGTAAAGTCACTTTTACTATATACTTACTGTTTATGTATGTTAATGTGTGAATGATAAACTTCAATAAAAAAGTTAAAAATAACCTATCTCAATAAGGAGATAAGCACAGACAAGATAAAGTTGGTCTGGCCTATAGTTTATGTCCCAACGTCTTAATGCTCAGAGAACATAAGAATCATCTAGGACAAGGTCAGTATACAGTGCTCCTCTCTCAGTAGCTGTGCCCAGGAAGAAGGAGAAGATCCTTTGATAAAGCATCAGGAGACAACAGTTCTGCCACTCACTAGCTATACCACCTGGGCAATCAATTTTCCCATCTAAGGCTGCTTTACCATTAAAAGAACTGTACAGATGTGAGTCCCAATGGTGATGAGTGCTCGCAACTGAATAATACTCACAGGTCACCAAACATCGTGACAGCTGCCAAGTGTCCATGATTTGGAATCACATTCTATTTTGTCACTAGCTGTGAGTGAATAACATCAATGTCCTTATGCATAAAATATATAGTTTAGAGAGGATCAAATAAGATATAAAATGTGAAAGTATGTGTAAATTATAAAATATTGAATAAAATGCTTTTTGTTACTATATTCTTTTAATAATTATTATTATCATTTGTCTTCCCTTGGGACAATCTAGAGAAAGGTCCATGGCAGTGTGTGAGGGCAGACCCTATGTCCTAGGGTCCTTAAGCCTTCTGAAATTGTACCTAAACTTCAAAGTGTAATTATATCAGAGTTTCACAAAGGATCTATGATCAAAAAGAGGTAAGAACTAGATTTATCAGAGATTATAACCTTGATTTCTGCCCCATACACCAGAGGAACATGATAGCATTATAGAGGCTTATGAGAATAAGGGTTAGGAGAGGCTGTTAGATCATAATGTCAAGGGGAAAAGGTCATGTGATGTTTGAAAAAATTCCCCCAAATCTTCAGATATGTCCCTATGCAGGTGTCATATTTTCCCCAACCCTCACTCCTTGGACATCACTGAAAAAAATGCATGGATCTTGGTTCACATTTCATTCAGTCTTCAGTTCACTGATTTCTGACTTTCATCTCTTTACTGAATTTTCTCATATTAAAGTTACCAAAAACCATTATGAAATGAAATTTAAGGGACATTTTCCATCCTTATTTTGTAAGAATTCTAGAATTTTGTGCTTTTCATTATTTCCTGCTTGGTGTTTTTTATTGTTTGACTTCATGACAATACATTCCTCTGGCTTGCCTTCTACATTCTATTGTTTCATCATTGTTCTTCTTTGTAAATTCTTTTCCTATACCTTCTTCTTAAGTGTTGACATTCCTCAGGTGTCTGTTCTTAGCTTACTTACTATTCTTATTTTACTCTACCTTTATCCTTGTTGTATCATTATCTTTCATAATTTCAAATGTAATTTATATGTGGTGAATTTCAAATTTTATTTTCCCCTATACAGATCTCCTTTTGTGCTCCAGGCCCAGTTATTCAAATTTCTGTCAGTTGTCAACACTGTGTCTGTTATACCTTATAAGCAACCTGTATGAAATTAAACTCAATATCTTCTCTTCAAATCTGTTCCTACTTTTCAAGTGTTCTCTTAGTTTTTGCCCCACTATCTACCCAATTACACAAGCCAAAAACTGTGCCTTCAACTTCTCTTTTAGCTTCACATCTGGACTATCATCAAGTCTGCCAAATTTGTCTCCTAATATTTCTTAATCTGGCCAATCCTCTTTAGTTGTACTGCCTCTAGACCAGGTCTCTTATTATCTCTCATCTGGATGTTAAACTTCTCTCCAAACTGGTCTTCTTCCTTAAGTCTTGTCCTCCTTACAGCTATTTCCCATATAATCCCCCTAAAACATAAATCTGAGTATAACACTTCCCCACTTAAAACTGATCATTGGTTCCCAAGTACCTAGAATAAAAAACATAATCCTTAACAAAGCCTACACAACCCTCTGTGACTTGGGTTCTTTAGCTTATGTTCTACCAACAAAAAACTGTATGTAGTAGCCTAAATATACAGGCAGTCTCTTACCTAGTACCTTTGTTCAAGCTCTTCTCTCTTTTTTATTTTTATTTTTTAATTTTTTTT
>JAQZBX010064515.1:0-16483 GCA_029593785.1 Cabassous unicinctus | reverse complement strand
CGAACCCGGGCCTCTCATATGGTAAACGGGGGCTCTATCCACTGAGCCACACCCGCTTCCCTAGTGTATTGTTAATCTCCATTATTGTGCCATTCATTCCCATAATTTCCGTTGTGTTTCTTTTTAAAATTTGAGTTCTTCTTTATTTTCATACGTTGTCTTATTTTTTTAACTTTATTTTTAAAGAAGTTTTAGATAACATATAAGTTACATAAAAAATAAGGGGAATTCCCATTACTCTACCCCTTTCACATTTTTAATTAGTATGGTACATTGGTTACAATTGATGAACAAATATTGAAGCATTGCTACTAACCATGGTCCATAGTTTATATTATGGTTTACACTTTGCACTATACAATTTTATAGGTTTTAACAAAATGTATAAATGGCCTGTATCCATCATTGCAATATCATGCAGAACAATTACAATGCCCTAAAAATGTCCTATATCCAACCTGTTCTTCCCTCCCCCTCCCATTAGAACCTCTTGTAAGCACTATCTTTATATCAATGTTACAAGTTCTCCTGTTACTACAATAATAATAAATCTACTTTGGTCCATGGTTGCCTTCCTCCCTTATGTTTGTTCATTCCTCAATCTTGAGGATTTGGGCATGGTGATGCCCACTATGCTCCAGATTGACAGGGGGCTTAGATCTTATGGGGCAGATGTAAGGAACTGTCTTGCTTGCAGTTGTAGATACTCTTTGCTTTTGGGCATGGGGGTTGTCCCCCATCATCATTTTGTTAGTTGTCCTGGGCAGGTCTGATGAACTGGAGTGTAGGTGTTGGCTGCAACTCTGCTGAGATTCAGGGCTCAACCGGCATATGAACATTCTGAAGATTTAAGCCTCTGTGACATATATTTAATGGGTATAGTGCTAATTATAGGTTCAAATAAAAGGGGTAGAAGAATCATGTGTAGGGAAATTACAAGTGAGTCTAACTCTATTACTTTGGGGAAATAGGTTGTCATATATTCCAAGGTAAGGCCCATCGATTTCATGGAGTTGTGTGCCTTGTCTATGGTGCCCAGATGTCTCTAGAGCCCTCAGGAACACCCCTGTTTGAGGCTATGTTAACTGTGGCAGTTAGCAAGATCCTCCTGAGACGTCCATAAGTGTAACCTCTGGAATGACCTCCGGACTCACTTTGAAATCTTTTAGCCTTAAAAGCTCTTTTGTATTTAACATTGTCTTATTAATATCTCTTACTTCTAAAACCATATTTTCCTTCATCTTCTTGAATTGATTTAGGAGATCTGTTTGAACTTCTTTGGTTAATTGTTCCAAATTCTGTGTCTCATTTGACACTAATGTTTTTCCTTGACTGAGCCTATCTTCCTGTTTCTTAGACAGATTGTAATTCTTTGCTGTTGACTAGGCATCTGGTTATTTTGACGTATTAAACTGTGAAGGTCAATTTCTCCCTCTTGCCTAGGGTTTTATTTATGATTAGCTTTGTGTAAAGGCTCTTCTTTGAGGCCTGCTCTAACTTATTCTGGGTCTTTAGAGTAGCCTGTGTTTGACTGTTCAGATTTTCTCAGCTCTTCTTCATCTGATTATTGCCCTGGAAATGCAGTATAATTTTTAAGATTTACCTTTTATGTGCGATTGCTTCACCTCCAGGAGAAAGCTTCCTTTCCTCTGGTCCTTTCCTTGGAATCTTGTATGTTTTGTGTTTAAATTTCTCCCCAGCTCCTATGATTTATTTAAATTTTCTCATTCAGTGTCCTCTTTTTCTTACACTTTTCAGTTCTGGGACCTGTCCTGTCTTATAGCATTAAGTGACCCCCTTCTTCTGTGAGGGTGTTCTTCCTCTGGTTTCTTCTCCTTTAGGTTATCCCATCCTGGGATCCCAGATTGTGTCAATCCAGAAAGGTGGGTCAATCCAGAAAGGTCCATTTTGTGTTTAGTTTGTCCAACAGAGACTGGATTGTGGGTGCAAACATCTTGCCAGTAGTTCTGCCAAAGTCTCTTTTTTTTCCCCACTGAAGACCTTCCTCAGCTGTTTGTGTTCACCCTGGGTCTCTGCAGTTTGGGTCCCTGTGCCTGCATATGTGTGGGTTTCTAACCCCCTGCTGTGATTGGCTCTATGGCTTGCATCTATGGTGGGAGGGACTTGGACCATGCTGCCTCTGTATGACTCCCAAGATGCACAGGACTGACTGAGGGGGAAAGGTCTAGACTGCCAGATCTGGGACAGAAATCTACCTGATCTTAGAGATTATTTTACTTTTTCTTTGATTCACCATTTGTGGAGTCCTACCCAGTCACTATCATCCTCTGGAGTTCAAAGCAAGTGGGGTTTGTCCTTTCATTAGTTGAGGGGTTACTTTTCCAGGGGATGTCTTATGTCACCATGTTGATGATGTCACCTCACCTCTATTGCTTTTGATGAAATTTTGCCAGTCATTCATATCATTGTTCTGCTATCTGTAATATGTCATTTTACTCTGACTACCTTCATGTTTTTTTCTTTATCTCTGGTTTGCAGCAATTTGATTATGATGTGTCTAGTATGGTTTTCTTTGTTTTTTGTTTTGGTTGGAATTGTCTAGGTTCTTGATTCTGTAAATTTTATGTTTTTCAAAAAATTATTATGTCAGATATTTTTTCTCCTTCATTCTCTCTCTCCTCTTTTCCTGGAAATCCTGTTTTAGATCTTTTGCTATTGTCCCATAGGACCCTGAGACTTTCTTAACTTTTACTTCTATCTTTTTTCCTTTCTGTTTTTCAGAATAGATAATTTCAATTTTATCTTCAAGTTCACAGACTCTTCTGTCATCTAAGTTTCTGTTAAGCTCATATTGTGATTTTTAAATTTTAATGCTAAAATTTCCATATGGTTTTGTTCTAGTTTCAATTTCTCTTCCTCTTTGTTCATTCATTAATAGCATATTTTACTTTATGTCCATGAACACAGTATAAAGCTTCTTTAAAATCTTTCTCTAATAATCCCAATATCATGGTCTCTCAAGGTTTATCTCCATTGTCTTCTTCTCTTACATATGGGTCATGATTTCCTATTTCCTTGTGTATGTAGTTATTTTCTATTGTATGCTAGAGAATATAGGTATCCAAGCCCTTTATATCATTCTGCTTTGTCTTTCTTAATATATGGTTTCCATCCTCAAGGTAGAAGGTGTGTACTGGAATTGTAACCATCATATGTCCATGCAAGGGAGGAATAAATAGAAGGGCAAGGAGCAAATGACTCATAAAAGCCTTTTGTTAATAAGAACCTTCTAATAAATAACTTCTACCTACATCTGTTTGGCCAGAACTTAATTACATGGTCATACCTATCTTGAAAGGAGGCTGAGAAATGTATTTTTAAAGCTGAGGACACTAAGGCCTTGAATAAAATTGAGCTTATGTTACTAATGATAAAGGGGAGAATGGCTATTGAGTAAACAACCAGCTGTTTCTGCTATGCTCTGAAATAGTTGGGGGCTCTCTCAACCAACATAAGTAAAAAATTAAAAATAAAGGAAATGTATTGACCCACATTATCAAAAACTTCAGGTACTTATATACAAGCATAGCTAATTCAGGTGCTCAAATAATCACCTGGAAAAAATGTCCTTCTGTCTCTCAGCTCTGCTTTCATCTGGGTTGTAAACAGGCTTAGACAGACTCCCTTCATGGTAGCATGATGGCTACCAGAAACACAGGGATTACATTCTCCCAGTTTAGCAATCCCAGTGGAACGAGATCATCTGATTCTTAATAAATTTAATATAAGTTACAAGAGGGACTCATGGCCTGTTGGTATCACATGCCCATTTCTGAACTAGTCACTGTGGACTGGGAATGTATTGCTCTGACTGGTCTGTTCTGGTTCGTTGACGTAGATCATTCTCAATTCTGTATGTAGCTCATATATCATATGAACCAAGTTGGGAGAGGTGAGTTTTTCTGAAAAAAACTTGGCATACCAATGCTAGAAAAATAGTGAAGAGAGGACAGGCAGGCAAAAACATGTTTGTTTCTGAGGGTAAAAACTTGGAAGGAAAACAATAATTTAGTCACTGCCAGTCTAGAAATGAAAAGTCGGCTAGGCAAAATACTAAAGATTCAGTAAATCCCTTGTGTGATTTCCTATTGTCTTTAATAAAATTTAATTAATACAAAGTCCACAGTGAGAAAGTATACCACAAGATAATGCTTGTAATACTTTAAGCATTATGAAAAGATTTTACAGTTCTAAAACAACCACCAAAATACCAAGGAGGGGATTTGTATAAATGTGCTATTTATATAGATATTTATTTGTGGTAACTTCTTTAATACCTAAATCATGGAGATTCAAAGTGATGCATAATCATAAATTAATCCTTTCAACACTCTGAAATGTAAGCTCTGGGAAACCGATTATGAGCAGAATAGGGCATAAAGCAATAATGTGTTTTTTCCCCAAGGTCATGACTCGAATAAGAAGCCAACTAAAACTCCTGACTCCCAAAGTATATGACTCTTTCTGTTCCACATTTCCATACCTTATTTTAATTTATCACCATGATTGATCTTTTTTTAATTTTGTCCATTATTGACAGAATATGAAAATGGCCATATATTTGAAACTCAGTATCATCTACATTAGGGAAATGATAAACAAAAGAGGAGAGCACAAATACGCAAATAAAAGAAAAAAATAGGAGATAGGATGAGTACTGAGAAGGGATACTGGTATTTAGTGTATGTAGAATTTTCAACTAGCTTGATTGTAAATGTTTTGAAATGGATAGAATTGATAGTAACACATTATAGTGAGTATAACTAACACAACTGGTTTATAAATGGAATTGTGACTGAAGGGGGTAGTCTAGGGATGTAAATGTCAATTGAAAGAAAGCTAGAGAATAATCCGTGATTTAGGTATTTAGGGACTGAATAGCATAGTGAACCCAAAGGTGGATGAAGGTTGTGCTTAATAATACAAATATAAGAATGTTCTTCTATGAATTAGAATAAATGTACATCACTATTACAAGGTGGTAAGAATATAGTGATACATGGGAAAATACAATTAATGTAACTTGTGGACTATAGTTAACAGCAATATCGTAATATTCTTGCATCAATGTTAAAGAAGGTACTATATCATTGCTAAGGGTCAACAATGGGGGTTTATAGGATTTTTTTCTTTTGAATTAAGGAAAACATTCAAAGATTTACTGGGACGAGGACCGCAGAACTCTGTGATGAAAGTGCGAGCCACTGAGTGTACACTTTGGATAGTATGTGCTAGGCATGGGACTGTATAACACAGTGAACCATGTGGTGGAAGATGGACTATGGTTAACAGTACAAATATGAAGTGTTCTCTCATGAACTGTAACAAATGTACAATACTAATACATGGTGTTAATAATAGGTAGCATATGGAAAAAATATACCAAGTGTATGCTATAGACCATAGTTAGTGGTAATAGTCTGATCATGTTCTTTCATAATCTGTAACAATGTTCCACAATAATGTAAGGTGTTGATGGAGGGGTGATGTATGGGAATTCTGCACATTATGCATGATTGTTTTGTAAGCTCACAACTTCTCTAATAAAAAAAAAAAAAAAGAAGCAAATAGAAGCAGAGCGGAAAAAAAAAAATTGAAGAAAATTTACCAGTAGCTGAAAGTTACTGATGGTGGAGTGCAAATCAAGGTATCACAACTTTTAATGTTTAATATGAAAGTGGGCATACTAAAGAACAAGTATCATTTACTTTTCTTCCTTTTAACTTAATTTCATACTTATAGAAAAATGTCAAGAATAACTCAAAGAATTCCCAAATACTCTTTACTCAGATTCTCCAAAAGTTAACTTCTTATTATACTTGCTTTGCACACACACACACATTTTTTTAACAATTTAAAAGTTGCAAATGTGATACCTCTTTACTACAATACACTTCAATGTGTATTTCCTAAAACCAATGACATTTTCTTATACAACTGTGAAAGTTTGAGATTATTTATGAATCCCAAAAAAAGAAAGATTATGTTTGTAAACTAATCTATTCTGAGTGTGATACCCTTTGATTATATTGGATTCAGTTGAGGAGCCCTTGATTGAATTACCTGTTAAGATTAGGGCTTTGATTCAATCACATCAGTAAGGTGTGAATCAGTTTGAGTCCCTGACCCCTTGGTGGGCCTATGTAAATGAATACTCACTCAAGAGACACACAGAAAAAAAGAGAGAGTTCTGTCATGTTTGATCCTGGGGCCCTGGGGAGAGATGAGCCATTTACCTGATTGTTTGCAGCTGAGCAGCTGAGAAAGCCTGGAAAGAAATGAGCTCTATGCCAGAGACTGATACAGGAAGCCATGAGAGACAAGCCCTATGACAGCCTACAGCTGAGCTTGGGTTGAAACTGGGCACATGAAGCCTTGAGAGGAAGAGGAAGCCCAGGAAGGAGAGACCAGGCAGAGATCAGCGATCATCTTGCTTCAACACGTGGCAGCTGACTTTGGTGAGAAGGCAACCTTGAGTTGGATGCTTTAGAGCCTTGTAACTGTAAGCTGTTACCCCAAATAAACACCCTTTATAAAAGCCAACAGATTTCTGGTACCTGCATCAGCACCCCTTTGTAGACTAATATAACAACTAACACAAAATTACCCAAATTGAGAAAGTAACATTGATACAGTACTATTATTTTACAAACAGTCCTTAGTCAGTTTATATCTCCCCAATTGTCCCAATAATGACAAATATAGGGAAAGAAATCCTGGTTCATGCATTATATTCTGGGGTCATATTTCTATCCTTTAATATGGAAGTCCAGAGACTTTCTTTCTATTCCATGAAGCTAACATTTTTGAAGGGTACAGGCCAATTACTTTGTAAAATGTCCCTCAAATTGGGGATTCTCTGATTTTTTATAATGATTAGATTCCAGTTATGGACTTTTGGCAGCATTACCACAGAAGTGATGTGTTCTTCTCAGTGCACCGTATTTGGAGACAAATGCTGTTGATTTGTCCTATTATTGGCTAAGGTGGTGTGGTGTCATCATGTTCCTTCATTTTTTTTATTATTTTACCCATTGTAATTAATAAGTATCTTATAGAAAGACACTTTGAGATTATAAAACTATCTTGTTACGCCTCAAATTTTTATATGCTAGTTTTTTAATTTATTTTTTAATTTTTAATTTTTAATTTTTTAAAGATACTTAGATTACACAAATGTCACATAAAAAATATAGGGGATTCCCATATGCCCCACTCCCTACACCTCTCCCATTTTCCCACATTAACAACATCCTTCATTAGTGGGGTACATTCATTGCAATTGATAAACACATCCTGGGGCATTGCCACTGAGCATGGACCATAGTTCACATTGTAGTTTACACTCTCTCCCATACAATTCTGGAGGTTATGGGAAGATATATAATGGCCTATATCTGTCATTGCAATGTCATTCAGGGCGATTCCCAAGTCCTGAAAAAGCCCCCGTATTATACCTGTTTTTCCCTCTCCTTGCCCCCAGAGCCTCCAGTGGCCACTGCCTCCACATCAATGTTGTAATTTCTTCCATTGCTAGAATCACAATAAGTCTATAATAGAATACCAGTAAGTCTACTTTAGTCCATAGTTCATTCCCCAATCCTGAGAATTCTGGGATGGTGATGTCCACTCCACCTATAATTGAGAGGGGACTGTGATCCCATGGGGCCAATGGATAGGACTTTCTTGCTTGCAGTTGTAGACTCTCTCAGTTCCTTGGTATAGTAGTTGCCCATCATCATCTCTTTGTTAATTGTCCTGGGTGAGACCAATGAACTAGAGAGTAGGTGTTGCAACTCCACTGAGATTCAAGGCTCAGCTGGCACATGGACAGCCCAAAGATTTAAGGCTCTTGGATGTACACATACCAACTCTAGTACTAATTATAGGTTCAAATAGAAGGACAGAAAAGCCATGTGTAGGGAAACCACAACTGAGTCCAACTTTGTCACACTGGCGAGCACAAATTCCAAAGTCAGGCCCACAGGCAAAGCACCAAACTCCTGAGCTATCTGCCCTGACTATAGTGTCTGGATGTCTCCAGAGCCCTCAGGAGCCCCACTATTTGGGGTAGTATCTACTTTGGCAGTCAATGAGATCCTGCTGAGAGGTGCATAAGCGTAACCTCTGGAATGACTTCCCAACTCACTTTGAAGTCTCTTAGTCATATAAACTTATTTTTCTTTACCTTTTCCCCCCTTTTGGTCAAGGTCCTTTTCCAGTTGCATTGCTAGTTGTTGCTTGGTAGTAATCCCTTGGTGCCAGGGAGGCTCATCCTCAGGAGTCATGTCCCACGCTGGGGAGAAGGTAATGTATTTATGTGTTGAGTTCTGCTTAGAGAGAAGCCACATTTGAGCAACAAGGAGGATCCCAGGAAGCAACTCTTAGGCACCCTATAATACTAAGCTAAGTTTCAATTTCAAGAGTAAATGTTTATACACAGAGTTATCAATATCAAGGGCCCGTCAATGGACCATCCTCCTTCACTAGTCATTGCCCCTGTACTTCAGGGATTCTTGCTGATCCATTAGAGAATGTGGCAGAGCTCCCCAGGATGGGAATTTGATATTCCTTCAGTTATTGTGTGAATCTCCTCCCACCGTGATGATGCCCCATGAAAATGTGAACACATTTATATACCTTATATGTATGCCCATGTGAGCTTCCTCCCATGTATCCCCCATCACTGATACCCCGCACCAATGATCCTCCCCTGCCACAGTTGTAACCCTTCTGTGATTCAAAACTTCAATAAAATAGCCACGTACAATTAATAAGAAAATGAAATAATAATAATAGTTTAAAAAATAAGAAATAAAATACAAAAAAAATTAAAAATAAATAAATAAAAATTTAGGATAATGAAAAATTATTAAAATTTTTTTTTGACATTTTGCCTTTCATCACTGTAAGACCTGTTGTCCCATATGAACAGTGACATTTTCTTCCATTTATTGCCCCAGTGTCTTAATTTTTTCATTTTGTCCTCAAAGAAGTTTCAAGTTATAGAAAAGTCACGTACTGAATACAGTCGACTCCCATATACCCAACAACCCCCCTTTACCCCCTTCCCCTATTAATAGCATTTTATACATGGATGGTACATTTGTAACAACTAATGTACAAATATTGAAACATGGCTACCAACCATGGTCAATGGTTTACATTATGGTTTATATTTTGGACCATACACTTTTATAAACTTTGATGCAATTCAGCATGGCCTGTATCCATCATAGCAAGATCATGTAGAACACTTCTATCACCCCCAAAATGCCACCTGTTCCATCTATTCTTTTCCTCCTTCCCCCTCCCCTTGCGACCCACGGTAACCATCAGGCTTCACTTCTTGAAGGACAAGATTCATAGTTACTTGCAACAACACTGAAGGCTTGGCACACTGGTCTGTCCTCCCATATCAGGCACCACCCATGGTCTTGAGAGACTCCCACCCTTCTATTTGAGAACACAGTGGGCCTCCCCAGGATGGGAGTCCACCACTTTGCCACTCACTGTGTGGGTCTCCATCCACTGATACAACACACTATGGCAAGATGAACACCCACACACTCCCTAGAAGCCTGTATACAGTAGTTTTAGCATCCATTAAATATTTCTCCTTAATCAATTTAAAATGAGTATCTTCTAATTAAGCTTGTTTCTGAAATGTATACCAGTAATGTCACTCTAATTGTTAGCATAGTCATAGGGCTTTTATTATAGATGAATTAATACAACCTAAAAAACACCATAATCACCTGGCAATCACACTGCTCAGGATATACCCTAAAGAATTGAAAGCAGGGACTTAAACAAATATTTGCATGCCAATGTTCATAGCTGCATTATTCACAATTTCCAAAAGATGGAAGCAACCCAAGTATCCACCAACCGATGAACGGATAAATAAAATATGGTGTGTACGTACAATGGAATATTATTTAGTCATAAAAAGGAGAGAAGGCCTGATATATGCTACAACATAGATGAATCTTGAAGACATCCTGTTGAGTGAAATAAGCCAGACACAAAAGGACAAAAATTGTATGATCTCACTGATTTGAAACAATTAGGATAAGCAAATTCACAGAGTTAGAATCTAGAATATAGGTTAGCTAGGGGACAGGGTGGTGATAGGGAATGGGAAGTTAAGGCTTAAAATATACAGGGTTCCTTTTTGGAATTATGGAAATGTTTTGGTAATGGATAGTGATGATGATAGCACAACATTGTGAACACAAATGCACTGAAATATATATTTCAATGTGACTAAAAGGGGAAATGTTAGATTGTTTATATGGTAACAGAATAAAATTTTTCTAAAAATCCATGGAACTACACTACACAAACAATGAACCCTAAATTAAACCATAGACTAGGTTACTAATACAATTATAAAAATGTGCTATCCTCAATTATAATAAATGTTCCATACCAATGTAAAATGTTAGTGGTGGGGTGGTGTATGGAATCCTGTATTATATGGATGATTGTTCTGTAAACCCACAACTTCTCTAATAAAGAAAAAATTTAAAAAGAAACTATAATCAATTGGATGGGAATATGAAATACAAATTCAATATGCCTAATAGAGAGTTAAGGACTGTAAATGGGCATGAGGCATATTATTGGGGAGATGATAATGTCCTAGAACTGATTTATGATGGTTGCACCACTTGGTAAAGTTATTAACAATCACTGAATAATTATACACCTGAAATGGTGAATGTTATGATTGTAAAATTTACCTCAATAAAGTTGTTAAAAATAGAAAAAATAAGTTAAGGAAATAATAGAATGGTTTGAACCAGAACATATAGAAAGGGTAGTAAAGGTGACGATTCAATGTTACAATTTAAAGAAATAAAAGATAACTTACACCTAAATCAGGGGTTCTTAACCTTGTTTTATATCATGGGTCCCTTTGGCAGCGTGATGAAGCCTATGAGCCCTAGTAAGAATGTTCTGAATACATAAATATATAGGATACATAAATATATAGGAAAACCAATTATATTGAAACATTTATAAAAATATCAAATTTGGTGATACAGCAATATTGTGCTTCCCTAAAAATGTGATAAAATGTGTTAAATAACAATAGATTTATAATACAGGCAAGTGAAAATTAAATTTTATTTTTAAACCCTTGTCAGTGAAGGCTGTTGTCAATTAGCATAAATAAGAACAATAAACTTTCTCTGACAGAGCAATATGCAGGTCATATAGGCCAGCCAGTTGATTTCCAATTTTTGTATTGTTGGTTACAAGTGTTGATAATCCTGAGTCACAAAAATATACTATCACAAATGTAATTAAAGTTTCCATAGCTTGCTTGAAAAATGGATTGGCTTCTTTCAAAAAACACCAAAATTGTCCAAAGCTGTTTTTGTTAAATAACTATTATGAGGATACACAGCTTCACCACTTGGTGTTGCAGAGTTACATTCTCACTGGCCAGCTCCAGTGGATGAGTGTCTGGATGGGCAGGAAAGTGATATTTAAATGCTACTGCATTTTTGAGGAAGTGATGAGCATAAATGATATTTTGAGATACCTGCACCAACTTTATGGTGATATGAAAGTATCTGTGAATTCTATTGGTGACAAGGTCACAGGGACCATGATTTTTTTCCAACATTCATAATTCAAGGACTTTCTAATTTTACTTAGATGTTACTGCAAATAAACATGTAATTTTTTTACTGATTCAAGTTTGAATTCTATCCATGGAATCATTAGGCATCTGTATTTGTCAGCCAAAGGGTGCTGATGCAAAATACCAGAATCTGTTGGCTTTTATAAAGTGTATTTATTTGGGGTAGAAGTTTACAGTTACCAGGCCATAAAGCATCAGTTACTTCCCTCACCAAAGTCTGTTACCATGTGTTGGAACAAGATGGCTGCCAACTTTCAGCCTCCTCTTCTTCTTCAGGCTCTGTGGTCCCAGCTTCTTCCAGTATCAGCTGTAGGTTGGGATAAGTCTTGTTTCTCTCCTGGAGCTCATTTCTCTCTAGGCTCAGCCGCTCTGCTCTCTCCCATGTGTTTACTTCCCAGGCTCCAGCTCAAAACTCCAACTAACTCATCTGCCTTTTTGTTTTCTCTGAGATTCCCCACCCCCTTGGTCCTACTGATGTGGCCCAATAAAAATCTTAATCACTATTTAATAAAGTAAAAGTGAAACCTCTGAATCCAATCCAATCTAATATGCCCAGTGGGACAGACCAGTTCACAAACATAATTGAATATCTATTTTTGGAATTCATAAACAATATCAAACTACTACAATATCCAAGGAGCCCTGGTTAAGAACTCCTGATCTAAACAAATAGATAAATTAAGCAGAATTTTAAAGATTTATTTTTATTTATTTATCCCGTCCTTACAGCTTGTCCTTTCTGTGTGCATTTACTTTGCATTTTTCTGTGTCTGCTTGTCTCCCTTTGCTGTGTCATCTTGCTGCACCGGCTCACCGCACTGCACGGGCTGGCTTGCCTTCACCAGGAGACCCCAGGAACCGAACCCGGTGCCTCCCATATAGTAAATGGGAGCCCAACCAATTGAGCCACAGCCACTTCCCTTAAGCAGAATTTTAAACTCTCACATATTGACTATTTGATATAATTACAGAATTGCTAAAGACAGCTTAAATACACCTATAAAACTAGGACAAATTGAAAGAAAAGGAAAATTCCTGGTTTTGTCTATACCAATACTAAATAATTGAAAACAGAATCCTGACTGTCAGTTTCTGTCAAGATTCTGTCTCATAAAAGGTGGTCAAAATACTTAGTGATGTTTAAAAAAAAAATCTTGTGTTAAGACATCTCTTTTAATTCTTCCATTTTTAGGCTTTATTCCAGCCCAGGGTTTTTCTGCCTCATCACTTATGATAGAAGAAATTGATCTCTTGTTTATTATTATTATATCCAGTTTGGGACTTCTTTTTATTTTCCATTTTCATCTAAGTTTTGGTGTTGCATTCTTCTTCTTATGCTCATTGCAAAAAGTGAAGTCTAGTTACTTGTACTTGAGCAATTAATTCTTACCATCAGAAAACTCATTTATTCCCAAAATATGTTAACAGGTCTTTTAGTTCTCTCAAACAGAGATATTAGAGGTGAGGTTTCTGCTACCTATTTACTAATCAAAAGAAAAATCCTAAAAGTAAATAGGAATTAGGGTGCAATAAAAATTACACCAGGCTAGAAGTAAAGTTTTGTGCTTTAATCTAATTATGCCAAATTGGGCACTTCTGCAACTGCATCTCTGAAACTCAATTTTTCTTATGTGGAAAATGAGTGGTGATTTCTTATATGATCTCTAAAGTATGTTCTATCTCCAAAACTTTAAGAAGTCATAACCGTTGGAATACAGTCATATAGTGGACAATCTTGGTGGATCCGGATCCCTTCCCCCCACTTTCCCACAACCTGGCTGGTGTGCCTATCCTTGGCTAGTATGTGTATCTACTGTTAGGAGTATCTCATGGCTGGCTGCCCTCAATCTCAAGACAATTACTCTATTTCCCTCACAGAACAGGAGACTGAAGCAGCCATACCCTTGAGGCTACAGCCCCTATCCAATAATTGACTGACATGGGGCACAAAAGTTTGGCCCCTTTCCCTCAAAGTGGGGTGATCCAGAGCTCCCCAAGGGGATAGACTAAGCTAATATCCCAATGAAACTACATGCTTGTGGAGTTGTTTTTTTTTTCCCCCTGCACCATCCTGCCTCCCTCACTGCCCTTCTCCTGAGAACACTTCCTTAACTAATCATTTAAACAAGAATCTCCCTCTCAGTCTCTGCTTCTAGGGAACTTAACTAGTATCCTACAGTAGGCATTCAGCGAATATTTGTGGACCAACTGTATGAATGAATGGAGCTAAACTGTTTTATGTTAATCATAAAAGGCATAGACAAAACAAAGAATGCCTCAGTTTTCAGCAATAACTATGTATTGGGAATGTCTTAGCAAGTATTGTAATCATGTCTGTAAACTTGCTTCTGTCCCTTTCTGATAATATTATTTAATTCATTTCCAAAAGGAGTTTCCCTCAAATGCTTATTCAGTATTTAGCAGAGGATGGGCTAAGAAACTCTAAACTTCCAGTCCACAGTTTCAGTTCCAAATGATCCAAGTAATGAATTCAATATTTAGGGAGGAAAGAAAGGCTGGCAGTTCATTTCTCTGAGTTCAGCACCTTTGATTAATTATTTATTTCTAACATAAGGGTACATCATCAACTTATTAGCTATACAGTATTAAGAATGTATGAGAAGACAATGCAGTAAGTGCCCAAATGTGAGGCTTACTTTCAATTATTCAGTGATAGAGATGAGTAATGTAAATGAGTGGGTTGAAACCGATTATACAACTTGTACCAAACCACAGAGAACAGGCAAAACTCTTTTTTATTAACATATCTTCTCATAACAACCTAGTTATTTTTTAAATGGGAAAAGCAGATGTATAAGTTTTAAAACTTTTTATTGGAGAGAAATCCTAATCCTCTGTAATTACTCCTTAAGACAATCACAGATACAAGAGCTGCTCCTGTTTTGTATGAACAGTAAAATTCTGGATAGCACAGATGGATTATAGCTTCATTGGTGCTTGGACCTTGTCCTCCATTCAGTTCTACTTTTTAGTCAAGTAGACTCAGATTATTATCCTTTGGTGGGTGGGGAAGGTGTGTTTTCAGTGAGCACCTGTTTTGTGGTTGCATTAGTTTCCTGGGGCTCCTATAATAAATGACCACAAACTGAGTGGCTTAAAACAACAGAAATTTATTCTCTTATAGTTCTGGAGTCCAGATGTCTGAAATCAAGGTGTCAACTGGGCTGCACTCTCTACAGAAGCTACAAGGGAGAATCTATTCCATGCCTCTTCTAACTTCTGGTGGTTGCCAGCACCTTTGGCTTGTGGTCACATCATTCCACTCTCTGCCTGCATCTTTACATTACCTTCTCTTCTGCTTGCCTAACTCTGTGTGTCTTTCATAAGGACCCTTATGAAAGGGCCCACCTTGAAAATCAAAGATGAGCTCCTCATTTCAAGATCTTTGACTGGATTACATCTGCAAAACCCTTTTTCCATATGGAATCATTCACAGGTTCAGAAGATTAGATCATATGCATCTTTTTGGAGTTACCATTCAAACTACTACAGTGGTCATTTAGGATTCTTTTCAGTTAAGTGTAAGATAAGTAGTGTTCCACTGCTTTTATTCTTGTATTTCTTATGATAGTGCAGCGGACCTGAAAAAAATTGCTTTGCATTAATATATTTTTTCTGTGATTGAACTAAATTTATATGTTATTGTAGGGTTTTATGTATTATAGCCCAAAAACACTCTAAGATTTATTTTAAACTATCATGAGAAGAAAACTCAGTATCTTCTTCTGCTAATTAGAGAATATGAGAGAATATAATTTTATTCTTCTGCTTATTAGAGACTGTAAGATTTACTACATGGTCTTCAACCCAATTAAGTCTGAATATTTTAACATTGAAAGAACTGTTTCTTAAAACATTTGTATTCCCCACAGTGGCCAGCATATATTAATAGTAAGTATTCCATACAAGTTGGAAAAATGTTGAAAATGCCTCTGTTTTTGGTCTTATAAATTTTAATTCTTATCATTTACATACTAAAAGAAAACAAAAATAAGTACTTCTCTTATTTTTTAAATAAGAGATCTGAGTTATAGACTCATCCCCTTTTCTAGCCATGTTCTGGTAATCTTGTGTATGTTAATTACAATTTAGTGATTGTTTTAAGCTATGGTAACACTCAAATTAAATATTAATAAAGCTGTTAAGATAAATAGAGCTTTCAATTCCAAACTTCATATAAATAGAACAGAGAACCTCTGATTAAAATAAATTTGGTACCTTTTCATTAATATCCCTCTTATTAGGGAAATGTGTAGCAATGTTTGAAACAGTTATTTAAACTGCAATATATCATGTTTTATTTCATAAAGCAGTAGAATAATTATATTACCCTTTCTGCACACAAACTGTACATTTTAAAGTTAATCTGAGTGTGATGTAGGTGAGGAAAATTCTGGGGATATTTTTCAGCAGGACTACTTTTCTTTGTGTAAATTATAATGAAAGCCATTTCCTTTATATGAGAAACTTTTACTTTGTAATGAGGGAAAAGATAAAAAGAACAAACTACACTTTGGAATTTTGCCTTTTTTCTTTTAACTGAAAAGGGGTAGGGTCATCCCAGGAAATCCTGGAGAAGAGGAAAGAAAGGAAAGAGTGTCTTCTTTTTTTCTTTTTTTTTTTTTGTAAGGATTAATTTTTATTTTACTTATCCCCCCCCTTGCTGCCTGCGCTGCCGTGTCCACTCGCTGCGCGTCCTCTCCGCGTCCGCCCATCTCCCCCTTGCTGCGAGGCCCTGCCGCATCAGCCCACAGCGCGGCCTGCCCTCACAAGGAGGCGCCG
>JAQZBX010064514.1:0-16477 GCA_029593785.1 Cabassous unicinctus | reverse complement strand
ATTAGCTGTGTGTCTTCTCCGTGTCTGCTTATCTTCCCCTTGCTGTGAGGTCCCGCTGCATCAGCCCCTTGCACCACGTGGGCCGGCCTGCCCTCACAAGGAGGCCGGGGGAAGCGAACCGGGGGCCTCACACATGGTAAACGGGGGCTCTATCGGTTGAGCCACACCCGCTTCCTGTTGTGAGGTCCCGCTGCATCAGCCCACTAGGCTGCACGGGCCGGCCTGCCCTCACAAGGAGGCCCTGGGACGCGAACCCGGGGCCTCCCATGTGGTAAACGGGGGCTCTATCGACTGAGCCACTCCCGCTTCCCCCTTGGACCATCTTTTAATTGTGTTTGTCATTTTGTTGTAGGGTTGTAGGAGTTCTTTAAACATTATAGATATTAAATCTTTATCTTTGCAAATGACATGATCCTATATATAGAAAATACTTTCACCAATTCTGTAGATTATTGGTCAGTTGATTTTTGACAGGATGCCAAGTTCACTTAGAGGGGAAAGAATAGTCTCTTCAACAAATGGTGCTGGGATAACTGGATATCCACATGCAAAAGAATGAAAGTGGACCCCTACCTCACATCATATAAAAAATCAACTGAAAATGAATTAATGACCTAAATATAAGAAATATAAAACTTATAGAGGAAAATATTTTCTAGACCTGAATTAGGCAATTGAATCTTAGGCTTACAATGAAAGCACAGACAGACAACAAAAGAAAAAATAAATTAGACTTTGTCACAATTAAAATCTTTTGTGCCCTGACAACTTTTAATGTAAGTAATTATGGGGATGTTACTTCACTTGTGGGTCTGTACAGTAATTATTGGGTTAATTACCATTTTCTCTTCCCTACTGGATGTGGCCTCATATTCTTCCAGCATAGTGCCTGGCACAAAGTTGTCACTCAATAAATACTGTTAAACAAATTCTGAAGACTGGCTGTGACTTCAGAGGCATAGAGGGGAGTGGCCAATGCTTGAAGTGGGAAAAGCCCAGGGGGGGGGCAGCATCCTACTTCTTAATCAGAAGATAATATCAGATAGTGAGAATCACCTTGACCTAGCAGTGAAGAGATGCTGTGAGTTTCTCACTTGAGAAAATCTCTTCCCTTAAAGTCAGGAGCCTGGGCAAGGTAACTCAGAAGAGTGTTTTCTATCCTGACTTGACTCTATGGTAATACTTTTTTCTCTCTCTTGCATCCTTAGGCCTGTCTTTGGTAAAGCTAAACAATCTGGAGACAAGCTGAACAGTGACTGGAGAGGGCTGTGGTCACCTCCAGGAATGGCTGAACACTGAAAGGCCATTACACATGGTAGGCAAAGGGGCAGGGCAGCTTGGCCCCAGGAAAAGTGAGAGCAGCAGCAACTCAAAGACGCTGAGACTTTGCCTTGGAGGGAATAGGGAAGGACCTAAAGTTTGCTGAGGTCTAATATATCCCAGGCCCTATTGATGTTTTCTACAGACTTGCTTTCAACCCTTAGAGACGGACCTACCATGTTCAATTTGCAAATGGTCCAGAGAAGTTAGGAAACTTGCTTAAGGTTGTACAGCTCATCTATAAGATTAGACTCCAAATCTGTCTTAAAGTTTATGCCCTTTGAAAGGAACCACCACCTTCACATGCCATTCCACCAGTGGGCCCTGCAGTGTCTGGAAACCTGTTGGTTTAGCTCTTTACTCAAAAGAGCACTTGTGGCTCCTAATGAACATCCTTGCAGTTCAGGGGATGGGGCAAAAGATTTCTCTGCTTTTCCCTTTGAGGCATATCTCCTTCCATCCATGCTTCACATGGGTGTCCTGCAGTCTCTTGGTCTTCCTGATTCCTTTTTCTTTTTTCCTTTTCTTTTCTTTCTTTCTTTCTTTTTTTTTTTTCTTTCCACTTCTTAGCCTCTCATCTCTACTTAATTGTCCAGGGTCCAAATCTCGGGTCTCCAAGGTCCATGCCCAGCTCTACTCTCGGCGGGCCCATGTTTACATGTCTTAGTGGAGCACCTAATGACAAACCAACCCCTCTGTGACTAATAAGGATGACTTCTCTTGGCATAATGTAGTTTGTTTTTGTGCTAAGAGGGCAGGCCTCACCAAGAGGACTGAATGGGCCAGGGAACCCCAGCTTGCCACAGTAATTTTTTAGTTTCCTTGTGAGCTTTAACCTTAGCCAGTGGAAAGTTGAGATTACCAGGTCACCTGGTTCATAAAGACTATGTCCCCAAAATGCTACATATCTAGTCTCACAGACATCAATTCAGAAATTTAGGATTCTGTCTTAAACCGGGGAGCCTAATCCCTGGTTCACTCAGAGACACAGAGCAGTGGTCTCACAGGCTAATGACTAAGCAAAGTACCATCATCCAGCTGTGAAAAGATGTGTAAACCAAGTCTCTGCCCTGTTTTCCAGCTCTTCAAATGAAGATGGTGAGGTATATTTATTCTGGGGGGAATGTAGGTTTCTGTCAGAGGCAGCATGGTAGGTTCTGGGAACACTGGATGCCTGGGCATACATCCAACACTCCTCTTGGGGACCATCAATGCCTGCTCCAGGATATTCTCATTCTTCTCTCTCCCTCTGGAGTGAGGTCCAGCCTGGGCTCTGGGTGACAAAGGATTTCTCCAGGGAATCCTCTGGCAATTCATGCTTTTCAGTCATTCAGCAAATTTTACATCCTATTTATGGAATGCTAGATACCAGTGAGACAGGTTAGTATAGGGAAAAGGAAGACTTGGGTCACAGCTGAGGCCTGGCAGACAACATGGCTGACAAACAACATGGCTGGCAGACCACATGGCTGTGAGCCCTTGCCTGGAAGCCTCCTGAGGGATCCCACAAAATCACAGCCACTTTGGAATGAGAATCCTTTTTGGGGTCAAGGGAAAGCCCTGGATAACCTCAAAAGGCCTCACCACTGGCCCCAGGAGAAATGACAGGTGGAGCAACCTATCAGAACAGCAAATAACTGGAGACCCTCCCCCAACATTATGAAGGGGGAGGAGGAAAGACTTTAAAAAGCTCTGACTTGGGACCCCATGCGCATCTCATTCTGCAGCATGCCTGAGGTTCATGCCTCAGACTATGTACTTTTCTTGTTTTCTTGTTTCTTAATAAACTCTTTACTCCCTTGCCTACCCTATGGCATGTCCTTAAATTCTTTTATGCAACATAAGCCAAGAATCTAGAAGTCCAGAACCCAGAGCCATGTGGTAACACCAGGGATATTTTAAATGACTAAGTAATGTCCCTCTGTAAATGAATAATAGTGGAAATATATCTATCAATTAGTGTGAGCCAGGGACTGGGCTAAATGCTTTGTATTTGTTGTTTTATTTCTCATGATAATTCTAGAAGATAGAGTTTCTTTATTTTATAGGTGGGAAAATTAAGGCTTGGAGAGGTTAAGTGATTTCTCCAAGGTTGTATAGCTAATTAATGGCAGGGCTGAGAATCAAATCCAGGTAATTTGACTCTAATGGTTGCACTGGACTCTGAGAGTGCCTCTGAGAGTTAAGCACCCAGTGCTGAGAGAGCCTGCAGGAGGGATGACTAGCTCAGGCTTGGGAGAGAAGAAGGGCTGCCTGGAGGTAATGCCTCAGCCAAGCCTTGAAGCAGGAGCAGGAATTAGCTGATTGAGCGGAGAGAGAATGGTTTGGGTTAAGGTAGTAGGGGCAGCCTACATACAGGCCCCAGGGCAGGAAAGAGAACGTCTTAGTTTGCAAGTGTGGCTGCAACACTGGATTTGAGGTGGAGAGTGGCAGGATGGAAGCAGAGCCCAGATCCTAAAGGATATTGAATTTAGACTGGACCCTGAAGGCAATGGGAGAGCTCACTTGGAGGACTTTCAGCGGCAAGTAATTAGATCAGCTTTGCTTGTTGACAGAGCTTCTCGCTGCTGCATGGTGAGGTTGCTATGTTTAAGCCATTGTGGCAGATCAGATCTGGAGTCAAATACTTTGGGTTGGAATTGCAACTCTTCCACTTAAAAGTTATATGTTTCACATCTTTGAGCCTGAGTCTCCTTACTTATAAATGGGATACAATAATACTCACCTAGCAGAGTTGTTGGGAAAATTACAGTTAATCCAAGCAAAATGTCTAGCAGAGTTGTACCCTGGCATATAGTAAGTGCTCAATAAACATTAGTTGCTCTTTGTGAGTGGAAAGACATTGAAAAGGGCCATGCTTTGGGATGAAGTTTAACCTTTTTGACTCTAATCCCTACAAGCCTCCACCATTGTTTGCTTGTGGCCAGAATCTTATCAGGGACTTCTATGCTATTTTGCCCAAGGTCTGTCTGTTTTAAAAGAGTTAATGCTTATAATGAGTTTAGCAAAGACCAAGCACACAGTAATAGCCTGATGCCTGTAGCTATTATTAAGTTAGAAAATGAAACTAGCTTCGAAAAGAATAACAATTAAGCAATTATCAGTCCATTATCACCTTAGTGTGAATGAGAAACCAAATCTTTTCCTGGGAGCAGGTTTTGCTTGGGATAAAGAAGTTTGAGATTTCCGGTCTTGAAAGGAGAATCTGGGGGAACCAAAGGACTACTTGGGAATTTTTCTTGGAGCCAGTCATGCTTGGAGAGGGGCAGAAAATCCAATCCTAAATAATCAGGTGTTATAAATCCAAATGGTTTAGGATTCCAGAGTATGAAGTAGTTCCTGTCTTCCTGTCTGGAGATGAGGGATGAGGTTTCCTTTTCAATGCCAGCAATTGTGGAACCCTAGCCAGAAAGAGGCCGTGTGGAGTTATTCCATCATCCTCGTCACATGCCCCTTGCTCCCAGGGCTGTCAAGAATTAAGCAACCCCCACAAAAAAACAAACAAACAAAAAAAAGAATTAAGCATCCTACAACAACAAAAAGACAATCCAATTTAAAAAAAGGTCAGGATTTGAATAGTCATTTTTCTAAAGATATACAAATGGCCAAAAAGCACATGAAAAGATGCTCAACATCATAAGCCATTTGGGAAACGCAAAGCAAAACCACAATGAGATACCACTTCACACTCTCTAGAATGGCTATTATTTTACAAATGGAAAATAAGTGTTGGCAAGAATGTGGAGAAATAGGAAACCTCCATGCATTGCTAGTGGGAATGTAAAATAGTGCAGCCAATGTGGAAAACAGTTTGGTGGTTCATCAGAAAGGTAAGTATAGAATTACCATATAACCAAAGAATCCCATTTCTAGGTATATACCCAAAAGAATTGAAAGCGGGGACTTGAACAGATATTTGCACACTGATGTTCTTAGCAGCATTATTCACAATGGCCAAAAGGTGGAAATCACCCAAGTGTCCATCAACAGATGAACCTATAAACAAAATGTGATACAGACATACAATAGGATGTTATCTAGCTATAAAAAGGAATGACGTTCTGATCCATGCCACAACATGGATTAATCTTGAAGACATCATGTTGAGTGAAATAAGCCAGACACAAAAGGACACACATTGTATGATCTCACTTATATGAAGTATTTAGAATATGCAAATTTATAGAATCAGAAGCTAGACTACAGGTAAGCAGGGGGAATGGGGAGTTAATGCTCAATTGGTACAGAGTTTCTGTTTGGGAAAGTTTTGGTACTGGATGGTGGTCATTATTGCAAATGTAAAGAACACCACTGAATTGTATGCTTGAAAGTGGTTAAAATGGGAAATGTTATGTTAAATATATGTTACCAAAAAAAAAAGAATTAAGCATCCACTACATGTAGAACTTTATGGGAATTAACAAAATAAGGAAAGCAGTGTGAAGCAGTGGAGCAGGAGTCAGAACTGGATGCTAACTTTGGATCTGCCAAGTACACTCTCCATGTGATCTTGTGAAAGTCTCTTGCCCGCTTTTTTTTTTTTAAAGCAGAGTTTTATGGTATATTTACATACCATACAATCCATCCAAAGTGTACAATCAGTGGCTTTTAGTATAATCACAAAGTTGTGCATTTATCACCACAATCAATTTTAGAACATTTTCATTACTCCAAAAATCTTGTCTGTTTTGAGCTTCAGTTTTCCCAGCTCTTAAATGGTGTATTGTAGGAAGATATTGAGCCTCCCCATGCCTCATTTTCTTCATTTGTTAAAAGGGCAATATCTATCGCACAGGACTGCATGAGATAATGCATATGAAGTGCTCGGTGCCATGCCTGGTAAACCATTATTACCTGGATTGCTCCGGGATCCCTGAGATTCCTTTCCATTCAATGATACTGTCTCTAGGTTACCTGCTGGGGTGTGGGGGAGGGGCGTGGAAAAAGGGGGAGGTTTAGTCAGTTCAGCTATGGAGAAGAGGATTTATCTGATTGCAGATTACCAAGGTCTTCAACAAGTGTGTTACCCTGGCAGAAGACACTGGGGAGCTGATCACTGGCTGCTGGCCAAAGGGTCCAGTCCTTGGTAAGAATCCATCCACTGAACACTCAGTTAAGGCCGTTGATTAGATAAGGTGGGTCGATTCATTCTCCCAGCAAACTTGGGAGGCTGCATGGTTCATCCAGATGAATGTGGAACTTAGAGATCCAGACTTTGTTCCGTCCTTTCCTGGCTGGGTGACCTTGGAACAGTCATTTTTTTCCCCGAGTCTCAGTGTCCTCTGGAAATGGGGCGCCTCATTCCGTGTGAGGATGAAATGTCGACATAATGGATGTGAAATGCGTTGTTAAGGGCAGGCGAGTGGTATTTGTTATGCAAATAACTCCGCGCAGCGGGCTCCTGTCCATTGGGTTTCACGCTAGTTAAGCGTGCGGTTCTTTCCACAGTAAAGGTTTCTCGCCTCACCGCCTCTAAGCCCCTGCGGGCAGGGCTCTGCGGACAGCAGGCTCTAGGCCTTTGCCATTGTTCTTCAAGGCTGGGCCGCAGGGGAGGGCACCAGCACACCAAATCTCGCCTTTGGTCTCTCCCTCCGCCTGGCGCCCACATAGCCGCGAGTCTGGGAAGCCCCCTCGCCGATCTTTCCCGAGGAAACGAGCCAGCACTAGAGCCCTCCCTACCGGTGGCCGAAGACGTTCCCGAGTGTTTCCGAAGAGTCCCGACTTCTTGCAGTTCTCCGGAAAGAGCCGAAGAGGCTTCTCACCCTCGGTCTTCCGAGCCACTCCGAAGAGGCCCGAAGTTTCCCGAGCGACCGTCCTGCCGGACTGCTGGAGGCGGCCGCAGCGCCATGTTGGATGCTCTGCTCGTTGAGTGAAGAAAATCCGCCGGCATCGCCTGAGCCCCGTAACCAAGAAGGGCGCCGCTTCCCCTGGGGAGGGGGATAAAGACCCCCCGCCGCCGGCCCATGAGGATATTGCCGTGAAAGGTCCGGTCTCTCCGCCTCCTGCCCCCGCCGGGTCCGGCCCCCCCCCTGGGGTCGCGTTGTCACGGAGACCGGCAGCCGGTGGTGCTGGCCCGCGGGGCGGCTGCTGCTGCCGGCGGCGGCGGCGGCGGCGGCGGCGGCGGCGGGCGTGTGTGACCGGCCCCGGCCCCCTCCTCCTCCCAGCCTCCCCCCGACCCCCCGCTCCCGCCGCCTCCCCGGGTCTGCCCCCACCCCGCCCCCCCGCTGCCCCCGGCCCCTGTACCCCGGCGCGCCCGGTCCCGCTCTGGGGGGGTTGGTGGCTTCGCTTTGCCATGAGTTTACCGCAGAAACCGGCTCTGAAATCAGGCTCAGCGGCTGCAGCAGGAACCGGACCCGGCACCGGAGCGGCGGCGGCGGCGGCGGCGGCAGCGGTACCGCCTCCTCACCCGGCAGCAGCGGCGGCGGCGGCGGCGGCAGCGGCCCCTCCTCACTCGAACATCAGGGCCCTCCAAACCCAGGCGCCCCAACAGTATCCTTTTCACCTTCCTGCCACCCCCTTCGGCTCTCTTCGCCGCAGACCAGGGGGCTGTGATCCCCTCCGGGGACCCTCCTGCCCGCCGTCACAGCGCAGCCAGGAGAGGGGCTGCCCTTCAAGCGCCGGCACCGGGCTTGGCCGGAGCTTTTGGGGTGCCCCGACAGCAGTACTGCGGGGGACCACCCGATCCTCTGCAATATTGTGAAAACTAGCTCCACCGGGCCATGCTTCTGTGGTCCTTCCCTTCGAGAGCTGGGGACCCTTCCCCCTTCTCGCCGCCTCCTCCCTGAACCCCCCCCCCCACCACCATTAGGCAGAATTTGCTTGTGCCTGGGACCAACACTGCAGGGAAGGATTTTCTCTGTTGTGAGGACTACACCCTCCTACTTCACCCTCCTTCTCGCCTCCCTTCAGCTCCCCCTGCAGCGGGGTTTGGTGGGCTTCCCTAATTATTATTAATGCATAATAAACTTTACTGGTAGATTTCCTGTTTGAAACGAATCAGCTCGTTTCCGAGGTAAGTTGGGTTTTAAATCTATGGTGAAAATTTACAGAAAGCTTTTCCTCTGGCCAATTTTTTTTTTTAACGATTTGGGGACGTCGTGATGTGGTTTGCGGTGGAACGGGATCTAAGGAGGAAATGTTACACCGGACACTTCCCTGTCTTTGACCTTTTTAAAGGAAGAGGAAGTTAACTGACATTATCCACCACCCCCATAGTCTCACTTCTTGGAAGGCTTGTGTTAATGCTAGACATTTTTAAAAGGCTCATCATAGGCCTCATATCTAGAGGGTACCAGGGCTTGTGGAGGAAAGTCTAGTATTGAATGTGTCTAATTTCATGTTATTTGCTCGATTGTAGAATTTTTGGACAGCTTTGATTGAAAAGATTTGGTGACAAGGTATTTTAGTCAAAAACTAGCCCGTGAAGGTAAAACGTTGAACTCATGAAGTCCACGGAGATTTAGAAAGGTATTACCTACCTGAGACTGTTTCATCATGCACCACCCCTGGCACTTCTGTTGTACTTGTGTAAATCAATAAATAATCATTGGATGTTAGATGTGTTGTGTTTTGTATTTGTGTCATCGTGTGTTTGACTTTTAGAGAGAGTAGGGTGGTTGAGCAATTAAACCTACTGCTGTGAGGCCCACTGATTATTTCACAGTCTGTAGTTTGATTCTTGTCAGTATTGATTACATTGAGAAGAGAAAGGCATCTCCCCGTCATGAGTCATTTCAGGTCATTGTTTTGGTTTCTGTCAAGTGTCATTTTCTCTGTGTTTTACATATTGTTAGTCTACATTTTTCAATATAGACAGTGTGACAGAGTATAAAGATAAATTCCATTCCAGTGTGATGTGTTTACTGATTTCATAATGTTTTTACTCCACACGATTCTGTTCAATTAAGAATTGTTCACCGAATGAGAATGTTTTTTCCTTTAAGAAAGATAGTGATACTTTAGTGTTGCTCATGGAAAACTGGTTAGTTTTTATCAGTGTCCCCTCGCTGCTTTACTGTGGGGGAAAAGGTTGGCTGGTTTGCCTACTTCAAGGCAGGGTTCAGTGCTGGATCTCTTAAACATATCTTCACTTAATACTTCGTGAGTGTAAATTCCTAATTTTTTCCCCCAATTGCTCGTACTTAGAGCTGTAGGTTTCTGTACTGTGCTACCAAGCAAATTATTCATTACTTGATCTTTGAACTATTTTGGCAGTTAAATGAAAAGAATCCCATTAGTATGTGTTCTTGATGTACAAAGTAATAAGACTGCAGTGCTGAATATGACAGTGCTTGGAGGATTTGGTGTGTTATTTGACTGGACACACAGAGTGGTGACTTAAGTGGTTCAAGTGTGCTTTTTCTCAATGCATTGAACAAAGGAAAGGCTTAAAAAAGTTTTGAGTTGATTGTCACAAAAAAATAGTTACTAATACTGCAACTTGATTTTCTTTTGACTAAAAGAAGCAATTGTTAAAGGGGATCAATTTAAGACATATTTCCAGTGGAGATCTTTTAAAATTTATTCTTGGTAATATAGGGTACTTAGTTTTATGTAGCTTTAAGATTTTACTTTGCCTTAAACACCTTTGAAGCTAAAATTAATTTTACCCTTGATGAATTTCAGAACTATTATCTTCCCTTTGCTTTATACACTGAAATGTTATGATTGCTAAAATCTAAAAGCTTATATAAATAGTAAATGAAGTATGGGCTGCAGGTTTTATTATAATGTACTTAAATGATGACGTGTTAAAATACTGGTAATGGGGAATTGGTTAAAAAATTATTGAAATGAAACAATTCTGAAGAGGAATCAAGTTCAGTTCAGTTCAGTTTACATCTTAGGTACCAAAATACTTTGTATTTTTTTTCACAACAGACAAACAGGATGAAGGAATTTCTGTCAAATGGCAGTACTCACTGTGTATAGGCAAGGTTTCTGCTTTTCTGTCCTGAGGGGATGTAGGAATTTGTATTTGATGCAAGTGGTCATCCTGAGATAAATGGATAACATTGAAATATTGAGTCCACAGTGTATAGCTAGAGTTCCTCTTTCCTTGGTTTGAATAGATCTCCAGTTCCTCGAATATGAGTACAGTTGTGTTTGAATTAATAAGTTCAGACAGCATTTTAAATTTGTAAAAATACTAGGACCTTCCCATGACATGGTGTTCTTCATTTGTACTTAGTGTTCAAGTGACAAATAAGAAATGAAGGAAAATGTTAGCAATAATGGATATGAATGTAAACTGAAACTTGCTAAGTAAGCATCAGTATTGCACTCCAGGGCCCAAAAGGCCAAAAGGCCATTTCAAGTAGAAACCTTTGACTCTAGAGGCAAAGCTTGGGTCTTGGGAAGGTGGGGTCAGAGACACCCTGATATGAGAAGTGCTAAAGGCAAGGGAGAAATATGCTTAAGATTTTCATAACATAATCCAACTTGAAACTTGCAGTTTATGAAATTGGCTCTTCAAAATACTTGTCTTGCAGTGTTCATCCCAACTTTTGAGTTGAGGCTTCAAGACATTCTGTTGAAAATCTTAAGTGATTCTTAACCTTTTCTGGGTAGCAAATAACTAACATTTTGATGAAAATTGTATAGAGTCTGTCCACAGAAAACTGTCAGTACACAGAAAATCTTGCTTATATTTTCAGGGGGTTCTTGGAGCCCCCATTAAAAGCCCTAGCCTTTCAGATTGAAATTGTTCTCCCTTCAGATAATTCAAGACGAATGTCTTTGAGTTCAGGTGCCCAAACGGTTCTGACTTAAACAATGATTTTTCAGTTGTTAGGAATATCCTGTGTTCTCTCTATTTATATGCAAGGACTTCAGAGTGTAATTTCTCTCAGGACCGCTGATACTTTGGGGCAACCAGATTGGTTAAGAAAGTCAGGGCAGTGAGTTCTTTGCAGGAGCTAAATTTGGTAAAGGCCTGTGGCAATCAGAAAATGACCTGTGTCCCCAGCTAGCTATTTTGTCATGGATATATGACAAATACATCTTAAAAGCTAATATTCTGTTGCTTTTTTTGTATTGCAGTTTTCCTTCATTTTTGTTTTTTGTGTTGAATTTCAGTTTTATCTTACAGGCTGGAACCAGTTCTCACTCTCTTTGCTTTCTTCTTTTTTGCCTCTCTACCAAAACAATCTGAATAATACTATTAATAGTACCTTTTTATTGAGTGCCTATTGATCCAGGAGCCATACATGCATGATTTCATTTAATTTTCACAAAAACCCTAATGAGATAGGTATTGTCCCTATTTTACAGATGAGGAAACTGAAGTACAGAGAAGTAATGTTTCCAAGGTTATCTACCTAATGAGTGGTGAAGCAGCAACTGGCTCCAAAGCCCATGAATGCCCTTTCTACTATGCCAAGCTACCTTTGACCAAGTCTGCATATTGAATCTTGTTGGAGTGGGAGGAAGAATACGCTCCAATAATTGATAGCCAGGTGAAGGTTTGAATACTGTAAAAAAGCTCTATGGAGTGATCTAGAACACCGTGATCTACTATACCTTGTTTAAGTTAGTTCAAAGCCACATTCTGCTAGAGAAGTAGGTTATCTTTACCTCCTTGAGCTTTAAAGCATAGGAATGGTCCTGCATCATGATTCATTGCATGTTTCTGCTTGCTCCGAAGTTAGAAAGGCTTCCAGCAAAATAACTAGCAACTAGAATTCTGTAGATCAAATAGTGGCCAGCAGTCTTTCTACTCCTAAGTTCCACCATTAAGAAAGTGTCATAAAAAAAAATTAAAAAAAAAACAAAAAAACAAAGTGTCAAATACTGAGGGTAGATCCTCATATAGGAAGGAGAGGGGAAGACAGATGCAAGGCATGTACAGAAGGAAGATTGAGTTACATTGCCACTTGCCTCAGCTGCTGCTACTACCTGATCTAGGTCTATGGGTTTTGAAGTGAGGTATTTTCTGTCAAACCATGAAAATTTAAACCTCCTGAGAACTGATATGTTGTGTTTTTCTCCATTGTGGTTTCTGGTAAGGTCTACTGCTAAAAAATGCTTAAAAACAACTTTTAAATCATAATGGAGAGGAGTTCCACATTTTAGCCATTTCTTAGGGTTTCCTTATATGTGGTAAGTTTGTTCTTTTGTTCATTTATTCAGCACCTGCTTTGTGCTGGACCCAATGCTAGGTCTGAGGTTGAAAAGCTAAGATACAATTTTGACATTCAGAGAACTTGGTCCAGAAAAATAAACAGACAAAATACAGTAAGTTAAATGCAATGATAGCTCTGCTATAAGAGCCAGGAATTAGGGCTTCCTTGCTGATACCTGAGCTAAATTAGAAGGATGAGTAAAAATTAAGCCAGGTTTACATTGCTTTCTTCTGCCAGCGGCTTTTCCCAATTCCGTTGCTATTGCTGCTGCTTAGAACTTTTAATAAATGGGTTTCAGTCATATTTCAGGTTTTTAGCAGGAGCAAAAAAGCTAGTGGAGGTACCAGAGAAAGTGGCTATCAAAACAATTGCTATGGATTGGAGGTATCTTCTGCATCATAATCTAAGGAATTAGTATAGGAAGATGAGATACATATTTATCTCTGTAGTGGGTCTTTCCTGGTCTCCTTCCAACTTCATCTCATAATACCTCTGCCCTTTTGATATTAGTCTTTGAATTGGAAACAGTATCTGCTAGTCTTTATTACCATTCTTAAAATATAAGTACATTTAGCTTGGTGTATTGAGAAATACACCTATTTGGAGTCAGAAAATCTGGATTTGAGTTTGGCTCTTCCATTTTAATAGCTGTGTGTATCTTATACTAGTCACTTAACTGCTCCGTTCATCATATCCCGTTTTCTAAAATGAAGGAGTTAGATTCATTTTTTCTGTGACCCTCTAGAATTATAATGGCTTATGATTGTGAAGATTTATCTCATCACTTGGGCTTCAAAGTTCGTGTTCTTTTTGCCAGTAGAGGTGAAGGATTTTCCGAGACCTATGATTGGTTTCTTTCTTTGTCTGAGGATAGTGACACATTTCTGTGGTGGCTTACTAGTATTAGGAGCATGCTAACGTGGAACCAGAGGGAAGGCAATTTGCTCATGTGAGAGAGAAGCCTCTGGTTTGGGGCTTATTAATATTAGTTTTAGCCAAATAGACTGCAACACCTCTATGATTTTAGCAGTGAAGACTGGCGTGGTTTGAGACCATAAAAAAAGGTTCCGTGGTCAGATGTTTGCTTGCTGTTGGTGATGGTACAGTGAGGTTTGAAGGAAAGTAAGTTCTGACAAGAATCCTGCGATGAGACACAATACTTTGAGCTAATAAATAGAAAACTATTTTTTCATTATTAGCCAGGCATATGACTTCAATCAGTGTATAAATTATAGTTGAGATTTACATTGATGACATATTTGCAGGATCTTATGCTGCTTCAGAACTCTCAAATGGCTTCTAGTTCTTTGGCTTGCTGCCAACCAGAAGTAGTTTTTCCTTTCTCCTGTAGCCTCAGCTGAAATTTGAGATAGTTTAAACTATTTTAAGTACATTTGAAATTTGTCAGTTTTTATGACCTTTATTAACTAGTAGTTGTTTTGTACTTTCTTGAGCCTTTGTGTGCTCTTATGAGACATTAAATTTTTTTTCATTAAATGAATTTATTGCATGTTTCCTTATACAAGTACCACTCAACAACATTATAAATTACCAGTGAATTCAGTAAGTCTTACAGAATTTACAGAAACTCTCACCAATAGGCCTTTTCTTATGCTGACATTGCTAACACCAAGGGTTTAACAATGAAATGTAAAACATCTTTAGTGGGTTAATTAATGAAGCCCAGGTAGACATATTTCTGGCCATTTTAATACAAGAAAATAATTTCAAATACTTTGAGTAATGTTTGGAAAAGATACAATGTTGACTGTCTTTCTCAAATATCACATATGAACAATGGTCCATACAAGGCTGGAGTATATATGCTGCTGAATTAAAACCCTCATGCTTTGGCTATCAGACGCACCAGTGACAAGACTGACATTGTTCTGAAGGTTAAGAAATTGAATGTAATTTCTTTTGGAGGAGAACAGCTTTCTTCTCACTAAGAAATTACTTTGGGTTTGTTCAAGAGCTTAAACAAATCTCAGTTGACAATATAGTTTTGGAAAGTGAAGTATTACAGAAATTATTTTAGTCTGGAAAAATGTAAACAGTCTATTATCAGTTGTTTGTACCTTCACCATAGAAAAATCTGAAAATTGTACCTTTGGAATGTCTGAATTTTAGTGGCATTGGCTGGTACCAGAATTTGGAAGGCTGGAAATGCCAACCTATGGCATTTGCACTTTATCCGGTATTCAGTGGGAGCCCCTAAAAAATCTTCAGCAGAAAGATGAAAGATGGACCTCACAGTGATGTGAGGAATGGCTTAAAGTTGAGGAGGGTGAAATAAAGGATGTGATGTAATAGTTTTTTACTGGAGTGATGGCCATGAACATATTTAGAGACAGATGCAACTAACATTCACAGTAGAATTGACAGGACCTGGTGAGAAGCTAGATGTAAAGAAAGGAGGGAGTCAGTTGGTGATGACTAGGGTTTATGGCTGGGGAATCCCTGGCTGAAATGGGAGAAGGAAGTACCATGAGAAAGAGATTCCTACAAGAAACAAAGGCAAAACCAGAACGAGGCATTATTATTTTTTAGGAGGTACCAGGGATTGAACCCAGGGCATTGTACATGGGAAGCAGGCACTCAACCACAGAGCTATATCCACTCTCCAGTGAGAGTTGGTTTTTTCGTTTGTTTGTTTGTTTGTTTGTTTTTAGGAGGTACTGGGGATTGAACCTGGAACCTCATACGTGGGAAGCGGGTGCTTAACCACTTGAGTTCATCTGCTCCTAGAGGCATTGATTTTTGTTGATAGAAGGTAGGCTTCTTGAAGGCAGAGTTTTTGACTGTCGTTTTCACTGGTGTATTGCCAGCACCTAAAGCAGTGGTGAGGAGATAGTAGACAATCTAGATATTTATTGACTTGTTGACTAAGTAAGTTGGAGGCTGGGAGTCTGTTTTAAGATCAATTTAGGGCTAAAATAGATGGCCTCACAACTCACTTTTAGTACTCAAGGCTGCCCTAAAATAGTTCTGCAGTGAGGTGTAATTGAGTTGAAAATAGTTCCATAATTTCCTTTGAGATGGAATAGCGTTGACCCAATTTACAAAACTAAAATGACTGAGTTGCATTGGAAGTATAGAGACTGAGGATAGTGGTGGTAAAAAGGCCAAAGAGGAAAAACATTTACAGTCAAATGTTATTATTAAAAAACTTATATTTTATTTATTTATTTTTTTGTCTTTTCAGGTCACTTGACCATTTTTATTTTATTTATTTTATTTTTTATTTTATTTTTTTTATTTGTAAAATGATATATAAATACATATGCATATATTTGCATTTGTTTACATAAATGTTATTTGTTATATATATATATACATTTTTTAAAGGTGCCTAGATTACCCAAATATTACTCAGAAACTACAGGGATTCCCATGCTCCCCACCGCCCACACCCCCAACCATACCCCACACAACCATTCCCCAAAAAAGTAATTTTATGATTAGAGGAGAATAACATTGTCAAATCAGGAAATTTAAATTTATAGGAAAGAAGTAAAAAATCACCCATAATTTTACTGCATAAAGATAACTACTGTTAACGTTTTGCTATATTTTTCTGCCCTTTTTTCTATGGACTTTAATTTTAGTGTATTTAATTTCTGTCCTTTTTAACTGAGGTCACATTACATGTGCAGTTCTGTATCTTGTGTATTTTGTTGCTTAACCATCTGTCAGCGTTTAAGATCACTTTTTGAATAGTTTTGTTAGATATTAGTTTAGAATGCAAATGAACTATTTTTGTTTCTTTGGGAAAGTTTTCTTGGGGAGATTCTATCACCTTTGGCTTGTAGCTTAGAAGTTATGACTGCATATTAGGAAAAGAAGAGTTTGAACCTTTATCAGTAAATCAAGCATTTTTGAGTTATGCCTGTGATGTTTTATATTATTTACAGCATTAAAAGTCATTGTAAAAAAAAAAAAAAAAAAAAAAGTCATTGTAACTTCAGAGATTTTCCCCCCTACAATTACATACCTTTATTCATTTGAACCTATCTTCATCTGTATGTTCAAGC